>OY992886.1:64963500-65028500 GCA_963921405.1 Cepaea hortensis
TTGCAATGGCTAATGGGCGAGTCTTAACGCTGTTAACTCCGTGATAAAGCGGTGTTAGATTTTCCTAAGATCCGATGTTTACTTCATATTTCAAGGTTATTCAGTGAATTCATAAACTGTTGTCGTTACGACGTTTGTAATGAGCCAGTTCCTTTCTTAAGTCCAAACATATTCACATGGCACAACACAACGAACAAGGACTTACGACATGGCACATATGAGTGCTTACGTCTCGAGCTTGCTAGGAAATTAAAAACTGCCTACGCCACAAGCCACAAAAAAAAAAAATAAAAGAATTTGGTTGGGTATACCTTACGGGACGTTGCAGTCAACACCAGCATTTTCAGCTGCTGTTGATGTACTAGGCAAGTGTTACGTTCAGTAGTTTGCCATTGCTTTCTGAACGACCAGCCCTATACCTTTTTCGAAAAAACCAGCACCGCTGTGTTTCGAACCCGGGTATATGGGCTCACAAACCGCGTTCGCAAGCCCTTAGCCACAGAGACCAAGCCACAAAGTGTACATCAATATTGTCATATCGGAACGATTAACTGCACACCGATAGCTATTTTCACGCACCGTTCCGCACATACTTGAAACGGCAGCATTGTGCTGCACAAGAAATATTAAGTCGTGTAACATCTGATCTGTTGGAAGTTTTGACGCAAGAAATAAGTAATGTCGACCACAAACAACGCCAACGTTGACCTCCATGCTCCAGGAGTTAAATACAGACAAATACCATTGCCCTGGGTATGTCCTGGGTTTAGGGTTAGGGTTAGGGTTAGGGGCACAGTTAGCCCAAACACTAACCCTTAACCCTTAAGCATTAACCCTTAACCATTAACCCCTAAACCCTAACCCTAATGGGTACATGGCATTACAGACAGAACTGACAATAGACGGAGAGTGTAACAGTAATAGAGTACTGGGGTATTATTAGGATCTAGTGGGAAATAGATATAGCACGATTGAGCATTGAGACTGAAAGCTGGGAGAGATGCTCAATCGTGACGTATTGGGTTGGCAAGGGGAGTTAACATCACACCCTTGAGAGGTAAAGAAGCAAGTTGTCATCATGAAGCAATAAACTATTTTAACTTAACCTCTGGCTTGTTAATCTCTGTACACTCTGTTACAGGATTAATTATGGAGCATGTGACCAGGATACGAACCTGATATAATCGCCTGAGAGAAAAAAAAAAACAATGCGAAGTCAAGCCGAATAACATCGCGGAGAAGTTCAATAACTAAACAGAAATACTAGCGGCACGTTAGAGAACAATTAGTGAACGTGATAACAGGCGCACCAAAAGATGGCCAGTAAATTTGTAAATCTTAGTTATCTGTGAATACAGAGGCCAAAAGCTCGCCCAGGAGTGGTCCTCTGTAAGTCTTTTTCAAGACTTAAGATAACAAATAAAGTAGCGCCAAGAGCCTTGATATAACCGTCACTTTGCAGAGTCCGCAATTCAAGAAGTTTATTATAGCCGCCGTTCTGCAGTTTGATTGTCAGCAACAGGCTTAACATGGACGGTGCCTGAATTGTTGCGTTTCAAGAGCCTTACCATGGTCGTTGTATAGATTTGTCACTTCCGAAGAGCCATTAAAGCCGCTGTGAGGGGACGAACCGGAGTGATCATGTCCTGAGAGTTTGGACAAACCAGCAATTCAGCCAGAACATTTTGTCGGTCAGAACAAGAACTCAAGAATTCTGTAGAGGAGCAATTCAGTCTGAACATTTTGTCGGGACAGCATGAAAGACTCCTCGTTTTTTTCGTTGATCGGGCCATAAATTGTTGAAACAGTCAAATATCACTGGGCCTCGGCTGATCCTGATACTTTTTTGGGCCTCGTTATTACTAAGACCCTATCAAAACGGCGATGATGTACCCCACCCGGGGTGAAAGCAAAGACTAATATCAGATGTGACCCGACCAGGGGTTGAAGATTATCCAGGCATCCCATGAGAAGTGACCTGAGGGGAAGAGATAGGCTACCTAAACTCCACTACCTAAATTCCGCGACTGATGGTCAGCTGATGCAGGCACCTGGTGTTCCAACTTAATTTGACGGCGAGTCGAAGAAAGTAATTGCTTGAACAAGGAAACAGATTCAGGGTAAATTTCTGTATTATATGAACATAGTAATTGACTGAACAGTTTTACAAAACAAGTGAATTGTGCTCTTTAAAAATTAAGAAATTGCAATTGTGTGATTGTTTGTTTGCTCTGTATAGGTATTTTTCAGCATGGCGAAACAAGACACCTTAGCACAAGTTTTGACGTTAAATTAAGAAATTACAAAAATGAAATTGGTTACTTGTATAAATATTTCAGCTTAGAAGACTCAACACAGCACATATTTCAGCTGAACTCAAGACAAGTTTTTTTTCTCCAGGTACCAAAGAAATATACAGAAGAAGAAGTAGAAAAGTTGTTTCAGGTTGTTAAATATTTAAAAAGGAAATGAATATGAATTTCTTGTGTGGGGAATTACAGCGTGTTAGTATATGGTTGGGGGAATTAAAGGTATCAATTACGGAGGTAGAGAGGTTTCTGAAAACGTTGAAGAACAAAACAACTAGACAGGACCCTTATAGAATTATGGTAGACTGTAATGGAGTAGGAAAGAATAACAGGAGACAGCCATTGCTTAATAAAGACAGAAGACAATATGGTTACGGCGAACCAAGACCTGATCGATATAGAGTAAAAGACAGTGAGAACAGACGAAATAGTGAAAGGTCGGACTGGTATAGTAGTTATAAATACAAAAATGGGCGTGAGAGAAACATTTCAAGGAAATCATGGGACTGGCCCTCTCACAGTACAACTGCCAGAAAAAGACGTGACGACTGGTTAGAAAGAAGACAAAGACAATATTTAAACTCAGGTGTAAGAGACAGAGTTGAACCAGTAAGTAAAATACAAATTAAACCTAAAATGGTTGCGAATGTGACTGATAAACAGGAAAAGAAGACGACGTTATTAGTAAAGAAAAGAAACCGAGAGACACAGACGCAGACAAGTAATACGATAGAACGTAGTACGCAGACTCAGGTACAACCAGTCAGCAAAGTAACAAAGGGAACTCAAACTGACTTAATAGAGAATCAGTCAAAGCAAACTCAATTGACTAAGAGAGACAAGGTTGAAGTTAGGAAAGATGGACAGACGAGGACCAAGAACGAAAGAAAGATAAAGAGGAGAAGTATTGAAGAAAGAAATAGTATGGTTGTAAATAGAGGTAGTGCCATGTCAAGTTCTTCAGCTATAGACAGGAAACTAATTCCCAAATGGTGTAGGAATATTAGCTGCCAGAGTTCAAGTTACGGAGAAGATATTCCTACAGCCGAATATTATAGTGATGCTGAAACGGATGTTATTACTGAGGATTCAGAGAATGAGAGTGTTGCACTACGAGCAGATCCTGAATCGAGGCGTGATGTTCCCTCATACGGAGTAGTTGCTGGTGGACAGACGGACAGAGTTTTAGTTAGTGACTATGTAGAACTAGATACTGGATTATATGACAATAAAGTAGGGAAGGCTAAGGGACGAAGACCGAGAAAGAGAAAGAAAGTCAGACGTTTTAAAGATGACTATGAGAATAAGGCCGACGTGTTTGCAGTAAACTATAATGAGTCTGATGAAGGAACTATTATTAGTGTGTCATCTGAGGACGAGATGGGAAGGTATAAACGTTACGTAAGGTATACAGGAAACAGTGAACAGACTGACGCAAAGAAAGGAAATAGAAATAACTCATTTAAGAAAAAGAATAGTGGTAGACAGTTAGCGGGAATTTATTCAACGACAGAAAGTGACTTAAGTAAAATAGAAGACCTTAGGACCTTAAGACCTGAATACTTTAACAGGTTGACAACAGATAGTGATGAAGACATAATAAGCGAAAGACGGGTGAATGTATTGAAAGACAGTGAAGTGTTTAATTTGGACACACTATATAACGGTTAAAATTCCTTGGGTGAAGAAGAAAAATGAAATAGTTTTGGGCTTATGAGAAGAACTCCGGTTTGAGAGTATAGGTATATGAGCTGTCTAAAATAGACAGATGAATTTTTTGGGGTAGCATGGTACAGGGTAGGTGATAGTGATGTTGAGGTTAAGGAAGTACGGCAAATGATATTCCACGTGGATTACGTAATACAGGATATCTACTATTTGGTCACGATGTAGAGAGAGTATATTAAGTAAAATAGGGTAGATTCAGGACAGAATTAGTAGAGGGTAAGAGATAAATTAAATATGAATGTTTGTATTAGAAATAGTTTGACTCAGAGCTATGACGTGAGGTCCGAGATAGTTTTGCTTGTTGGTTTGAGTATTGTTGACAGGTGAACCAAGACTGACAGGTGAGGTGGTATAGATTGAGGAGGCACTGAGTATCCTGTGTGTGTAAAATAGCCAGTTGAACGTGAGAATAAAAGTAATAGACTGTAGAAGTGGATGCTTGAAAAATACGAGTTACGTCGTACTTGTGGAGAAGGAAGAGTTGATTAAGTCTGAGAAAGTTGTTGTGTGGAGAAATATAGAAAGCGGAATGAAGTTTGTTTTGAAAAGATAGTAAATAGTGCTGTGAAAGCGATATAAGTTGCGAGAGGCAGCGTCTGACCTTCGTATGGGAGTGAATGATTGAGTAAAGTAGAAATAAGGAAGAAGTGAATTGTGAAAGTCCTGTGGAGAAATTCGTCTGGTTATGCGTTGTTCATACGTGAGTATAACTGTAGTCAAACAGGTGTTCGTCGTGATGAGTAAAGCAGGATAGAGCTGTGATAACGTCACTTAAGTGTAATACATAGATAAAATGTAATGGTTGCGCTGATATATCTTGTGTCAATGTGTGTGGAGGAGATCAATACGCTTAGATTGTGCTGAGTGATTGCTGGAATGTTGAATTGGCGTCTAAATTGTCTGTGTAGTAATAGTATAGACACGTTAGGTTGTCGCGATGCGAGTGGTCGTGAGATGAGAGCGAGGTTGTATGTCTGTGTGAATATGTGAAGAGTGGTTGATAAAACGTAGAACATAGAGTATGCGAAACATGGTTGGAGGATTGTGATGTCTTTTCGTTAGAATATCTGACGTTGGAAGGAAATTATGGAAGTTGAATGACGGAATGAGAGTTAACATTCTGAATGATGTTTCATAAAACATTGTTTAGTATTCTTGACAGGGACATGTAGAAGCAGGAATGCCTAATACTGAGAAACGAGGAAAGTGAGGTCCGTTGTCAGTTGTAAGTGGCGTGGCTTGCAGTTCTGAAAGAGTCCCGAGAAATAATAAGAAGAGTGAAAGATGCGGAGGTAAACATGGTTAGTAAAATGAATGTTGGAGAACGTGTTCCGAGGAAGGTGACCGGTTTGATTGTCGTCACGATGTAAGAGTGCTAGAAGAGACTTGAGGATAGCTTAGAGTAGTGCAGGAGGATGAAATATTAATTGCGTAGGGTAGACGAGAAAATTAGAAGTAGAGTTAGTTGCTTTGGTGAGAGGTCTATAGTAAATAGACAAGTTCTTTTGATGGGAGTAGCATGGTGGAGATACTGTAGTTAACAGTAATGATTAAGAAGTGGTAGTGATGTTTTGTATAAAGCCAAGGGAAACAATAGCTGTGCCGAGCCACAGGTTATTAATAAGTGGATGATGGTTAGTACATTGAGTTGACATTGGAATAGTAGCCACATTAGGAATGGATAAAAGGAGTTGACCTGTAGTTTACAGTGATTGAATTCCAAATAATGTGACGTGTAAGGAGTTAGTTTTGTAAAATATTGTGAGGGGAGATAATCAATGGTTGACTTCCAGAAAATGGAACGGTCAGTTGTGGAGGGGTGATTGTGTTTGAGGAGAACAAATATTGTTCTAGATTAAAGAAGTTAGTCTGTGGTTAACAGATATACATACGTAGCAGTGAGGTGTTTTGTTTTCTCGGTTATGGGAGGTCAAGGTTGATGGGCCACTGTACGTAGTTAATTGTAAAGGGAATTATTTTTTTAAAAAAAAAAAACCTTCTCTTTAGCGAGAAGATAATTCTTTTGTGGAGTCTGAGTGTTGATGCCTCATGTATAAAATGTTTTTTTTTGCTTGATTTGGTCCTGTAAAATGATTGTTATTATTTTAGAATAGGATTATTGTGTTTGTAGACTTTTGTGTGTAAACTACTGGTCCGTAAAAGAGACCAGTAGTAGTAGGTAAAAATAGAATAGGAGGTATGTTATATCATCATCACCATCATCATCACCATCATCATCATACCTTTAGTTGAGTTGCGGGGAAACATAAATGATTGTTACAAAAATTTGGGGGGGGGGGGGGGTATGATGTTTTGTTGTGATTTTATTTCGCTGTTTTGTATGTTAAATAGTAGTTAGTTAAGTTATGTTTAAATTACAGGGTTTTGTCTAGAATAAAGACAATACATGGGGCTTTATTTTAGTCCTTCGTTCAGAAAATAGTAATAAACTACTGGGGACTAGAAGAGAGACATTTATTTGGGATCCCTCGTTCAGAAAATAGTAATAAACTACTGGGGACTAGAAGAGAGACATTTATTTAGGACCCTTCGTTCAGAAAAGAGTTAATAAAACTACTGAGAACTAATAGAGAGAGACACATTCTCTTTGTAAAGAGTAAGTTCATGGGTATTTTATTGCTGTAATAATCAGCATAGTGAGGTTGAAATGGTTATGAAGTAGTGGAAATATATGGATGGTTATGGGGAAGTTTAGAGTTACACTAAAGTCAGCATTGATTGGAAATATATGGATTAGAAGCCATATGGGGGAAGAAAAGATTAATATAGCAGTGGGGTAAATGAGGAGAAAGTTTTAAACATGGTTTACATGGGGTCAGAAGAACCATGATGTACACAGGATTGCGGGGTTAGAGAAAAAGAAGAGGGTAACGGGTTACCCCAGACAAAAACATGAATGGAATCCATGTTTAAATCTGAAGAGTGATTAGACACTGTGGATAACAGTACAAGAATAAAGGGGTGTAAGTGTGTAGTCGAGACATAATGACATGAGGTGTTTGAGAGTCCGTAATATATGGACTGGGATAAAGTTAAAGGCAGGGGTAGGATATTGTTGCTGTTAGTAACGGCATGAAGGGAGATTTAAGTAGTTGTGCCCATAATAAATGGACAGTAAGGGGGCAAGAGAGGTATATTGAAGTGATCTGTATTGGAACAGGTCTTGATTTTTAATTGTGTCCTCGGGACGTGTTTTGTGGTTGACATTACAATGAGAGGTTGAAGTAAGGTTCAGAGACATAAAAGTAGTAGTGTCTGTAATATATAGACAATTGGATGTGAATAATGTTTTTGATGCTGTAGATAGCAGCGTAAACGTTTACCATAATGAGTGGTAAAGGTGTGTGATGTAGCTGAGTGTGGTTTTAGACTTTATTACATAAAGTCTCAAATGACATAGGAGGGTAAAGGACTAAAGGAGTATGGTTTGGTAAAGGGGGTGTGTGATGTAGCTGAGTGTGCTCTTTGTGTGGAAGAGTTCTACTGCTTCTTTTAAATACCGGTGGCCACCGATTCTTTGTCTTCCTATCGTGTGAAAGTAATTTCAGGTTAGTTGAAAGTGGGGGATTAGTAGCGTTGGTGATAAAAATAAGGAGTTGGTGTTAGAGTTTGAAATTTACTTATGAAGAGGAAATGGAGTATTTAAGAAGACGTGTTATGATGTTATGATGTATTGTATATAGTTGAATTTGAAATGTTATTAAAGATATGTAAATATGTTATGTTTGGTTAAAGGACCAAGAACGAAGAAGAAGTGGGTTGACTATATAGCTGGGGAAAGAGTTAAAGAAATAGAATGTTTAATTAAATTGGAGTTGGTTTGGGGAGGATTAGAAGAACTATGAGAGATAAGGAAAAGGAGGGAATAGAGTAAGGGGATTAGGAGTAAAGATTTTTTCCTTTTATAGGAAAAATTCTTTAAGTAACATGGGGAGGTGTAACAGTAATAGAGTACTGGGGTATTATTAGGATCTAGTGGGAAATAGATATAGCACGATTGAGCATTGAGACTGAAAGCTGGGAGAGATGCTCAATCGTGACGTATTGGGTTGGCAAGGGGAGTTAACATCACACCCTTGAGAGGTAAAGAAGCAAGTTGTCATCATGAAGCAATAAACTATTTTAACTTAACCTCTGGCTTGTTAATCTCTGTACACTCTGTTACAAGAGTCATCACCAGACATCATCATTACAGAGAGCACGAGGACAGCGCTTATTGCCAGTATACATCTCTCTCAGGTCCGCGTGAAGAGCAAGCTACTGCTACTGGACATGGTCATCTACTGGGACAGCTCTCTCTCAGGTCCGCGTGAAGAGCGGGCTACTGGACATGATCTCCCACTGGGACAGCTCTCTCTGAGGTCCGCGCCATCACTTCATCAGCCTGGTGGGCATGCCATGGAGTCAGTGGGTGAGATGTGTCCATCTCAAGTGGCCCCAACGCTGAGCCAGAAGAATCCCTGCTTCATGGGCCTGTAGTCTATACTACCAGCACGGATCTCCTCCTGATTCTATCTGTCTAGATCTATCTTGAATACCAGAGACATCCAGTGTACCGGGCCAGGGGTCGACGGTAGCTGGATGTTTGTCAGGACTGAGGGCGTGTTGGAGTATGGACTCTTACTCCATGAACTGGGAGTCCTCCATGGGCTGGGAGTCCTTCTTCATGGGTTCACCTTCTCTCTCAGCAGGAGTCAGTTGAGGTGTCGATACTATTTACCACCTATATATTAGCATCAGTTCAACAATTTTCCTGAAAGCACAAGAGTTCACTATCTGTCTTGTCTGCTTTCTATGTGAGACTGAGCACTTGCGGGTTTGTCCGGAGGGTGTCAGTTGAGGTGGCCACTATTGACCACCTTTATATTAGCATCGGTTCAACAATTTTCATGAATGTACAAGAGCTTCGCTATCTGCCTTGTCTGCTTTGTGTGGGTGAGACTGAGCACTTGCGGGTTTGTCCGGTGGGCTACGGTTCTTAGAAACCCCGCGACTTATTTAAAACGCAAAATTTCAAGGGGGTGAAAATTAAAACATAAGAAGGCCTGCAACACGTGGTGTTGTGGCGGGTTTCACAGGGAGACTGACAGGGATGGATTAACCATTAGGCACGTGCCTAGGGCACCAAGCATTTGGGGGGGGGGGGGCACCACAGAGAGACAAATTGATTGATCTGCTTTCTACACCATTGTTGACAAACTTGAGACAGAGATGAGTAGACGAGGACAGGTATATAATGATCTAGCAGTTCGATTTTCTTGTTTGGTCGATGTACCACAAACATCTCAGTGTTGTGAAGGACTAATAAATGCACAGAGAGACAAATTGATTGATCTACTTTCTACACCATTGTTGACAAACTTGAGACAGAGATGAGTAGACGAGGACAGGTATATAATGATCTAGCAGTTCGATTTTCTTGTTTGGTCGATGTACCACAAACATCTCAGTGTTGTGAAGGACTAATAAATGCACAGAGAGACAAATTGATTGATCTGCTTTCTACACCATTGTTGACAAACTTGAGACAGAGATGAGTAGACGAGGACAGGTATATAATGATCTAGCAGTTCGATTTTCTTGTTTGGTCGATGTACCACAAACATCTCAGTGTTGTGAAGGACTAATAAATGCACAGAGAGACAAATTGATTGATCTGCTTTCTACACCATTGTTGACAAACTTGAGACAGAGATGAGTAGACGAGGACAGGTATATAATGATCTAGCAGTTCGATTTTCTTGTTTGGTCGATGTACCACAAACATCTCAGTGTTGTGAAGGACTAATAAATGCTTATCCTGAAGATCTGAACAATAATTTATATACTGAACTACAACAGTTCCACTCATATATTCGCCACAAGTTTCGTGCATCAAAATCTGACAACAACACGTTCAGTCATGCAGAACTCTACAAAGTAATAGAGACAACATCGAGTGTGCTTTTCCAAATGTAGAAATCGCCTTGCGCATATTTTTAACATTAATGGTTACGAACTGTTCAACTGAGCGCTCTTTTTCTCAGTTGAAACGTACACAAAATCCAAGTAGATCGACAATGAAACAAGAAAGGCTTGATTCCTTATCTTTGCTGATCTTCTTATTCTTTCGTTCGCCTGAACTATGTTTATAACTGCAATGTTGTCTCTTGTATGAATCTAACAGTCTTTTTTAGTTCATTCAACGGTCCATAGAGTTTATCTTCCACTGTTGTCTCTCTAGGCCAGAAGGTTCGCCTGGATATGTTGTAGTTTGGGCAATCCTGGAGTATGTGCTCTGCTGTCTGCGACGCCAAACCACATGTGCACATGGCTGAGTCACCAATCTTGAATTTTGTATACAAGTGGTTGCGTAATCTATTGTGTCCTGTTCTGAGGCGTAGAAGAATGACCTGTTCTGGTCTGTCCATAACGTGGTAGTCGTCTTGAGTAAGGTTTGGTGGCTTTCTGATTGATTTGATCATTCTTTTCTTTTGGTGGTATGTAATAGGTACATCAGGTTGTTCTTCTTTTGCTCCTTCCTTAGCCAATCGATCAGCTCTGTCGTTTCCGGGGACTCCACAGTGGGATGGTATCCACTGTATGGTGATCTTACGCTGACTGCTAAGTTCAGAAAGTAGTGTCCTCAGAACTGGCAATTTCCCAGACAAGAGCTGATGATTGAGGCAGACTTGTTGCGCAAAATTAACTTTGATGATGTACTCAAAATCTTTGCCAGACGTAAATCTAGAAAACAGAACTTAAAAATGTAAATGTGTGCTCTCTCTGACATTCTTATCTATCAAAAAAGTTACAGTATTTTTGTCTACTATTATTACAAAATTAATTAACTATTAATTTTAATACAGAAATACCTTATTGTAGGTTTTATATGAGTGATAGTAGTACAAACATATGTGTTTACATTTCACAACTGTTTTTCTTTGTTAGTTTTTTGCATAATATTGAACATACCAGCAGTCAGTGGAGGATCGGGGGCCCGGGGCAGTAGGGGGCACCCATGTGGGTTTGTGCCTAGGGCACCAAGATGGCTTAATCCGGCCCTGCATACATATGGGAATGTTTTTTTGGCTAGATGTCGTTCGAGATAATTTAACATTACTATAGTCTTTCTTGCTGTTGTTTTATTTGTTTGATTATTTTTTTTTTGGGGGGGGGTGGGGTGGGGGGAGGGGGCATGTAGTCTGTTTTGAGGTAGTGTTCAAACAGATTGCGATTGTATGTATAATGATTGGTGGTGTCTTTGATTTCTTGGGGAAGATTGTTCCACAACTGAGTGGCAGAACACAGCAAAATAAGTGCTTGCAGTTAGTATTTTATAGCTTGACTGCTTGTATCAAAGCTGTGAAAAAGGGGATGGGCCAGACTATACTTCATCTTCACCTGGTAGTGTTGAAAACTGTCCCCTGGCAGAAAGAGAGGGGAGACATCCCAAAGTGATGGCAAACATGGTTTTGCTGAAGTCGCATAGTTAGTTAGTTAGTTAGTTATCAGTTGGGGTATCTTCGTTGCACTCCGGACATGTCCATAGGTGCTCAGATCCTCCCCCCCTACCCCCCCCCCCCCCAGCATATGCATCAGCGTCCGGTAGCTAATAGTGCCAGTTCTGTGTTGGTTGACGAGGCGCTTTGTTTTCCCGATGTACCTCTCGCGTCTGGCTGTGCCGATTCTTACTCCCAGGTCTTTCATCCTGGAAAGCGATGTGGAATCACTGGCGTCAAAATCCTCTGTTCTCGCCATATCTTTAAGGGCGTTAATAACATCCATGGGCTGGCCATCTACAGGGGGTGCAGAGCCAGCCAATTTATCAGCTCGTTCATTTCCCTCGACTCCTGCATGTCCCGGGACGAAGATGAAGGTGACTTTGCGGACAACAGACTTCCGCAGCGACTCAGTCCACCGTCTACGTACAGATCCAGCTTCGACCTTCTGAATCATGCTCATTGAATCACTTAGTACACACACGTTGGTATAATGCTGTGATTCCAGCCATATGAAAATGTGCCTGTCGAAGTGAGCAAATATAGCCGCTTCTCTGAAAACTTACTGAGCTCAGCTAATGTCATTTTCAGGACCAATATCGACTTGGAAAAATCCATTAGTGGGATTAATTGTCCTTGCTAGTTATAATGTACATTATAATTAATGACAAACTGTATGTTATAATGTATATTATAACGTATATTATAATGTATGCCAATAACAAGTGGCATAATGTGTGGTAATATGTATAATTATTATAATGAAGGTTATAATGTATGCTATAATGTATTTTACAATGTAGATTATACTACATGGCATAATGTGGGGTACTTCCGGTACAATGGCGACAAAATGAAGCGTTACTTTTCGGAGGGACGCTATTTAGTGTTTTCCTTTGGATTTCGTATGATTTCCTATGGATTTCCTGTGGATTATGTGATGTTATTTTGTGTTCTTCGGTTGGAAGTTTTCAAAAGAAGCCACAGAAGGCAGGTGGTGGATGAAATTTTGAGGGCAGCCGACAGATATTTGTAGGTCATGATCTCGAGTTTCACGACGGCAGGCAGAGGAACTCTTCTTGAGTCAATGGCTGCGGTCTCCGACCAGTAAGGTCACTGCCATAGAGGAAAGCAACGGCAAACTACCTCTTTAAAAGTGCCTAGTATATCATGATTCGCTTAAAGACTGATCATCGCAAGACAAGGACAGAGACGTTAAAATTAGCAACTTGGAACGTTAGGACGTTAAACGACGACGAAAAATTAGAGAACATAAATCAAGAAATTGAAAGGGAAAAAATTAATATTTTAGGTATGTGCGAAACGAGATGGACAGGAGCAGGCATCAAGATAGATGAAGATTTCAAGATTATTTATTCTGGAGGTGAAGATCGTCATAGGGGAGTGGCAATGATTTTGGACCGGAAAACATCAAAATCTGTTCAAGGATATTGGGCCGTGTCGGACAGAGTTCTACTAGTTAAATTAAGTGGCAGACCTTTTAGCATAAATATTATTCAAGTATATGCCCCAACAGGAGAATCCAGTGAAGATAGTGTAGAAGAATTTTATAATGACATAGAGTCTGCCTTAAAGAAATGTAAAAATTCAGAAATAAACATCATAATAGGGGACTTCAATGCAAAAGTAGGAAATCAAGGAGATAGATACACAGTAGGAAACTATGGTTTAGGAGAGAGAAATGAAAGAGGATACAGACTCGTAGAGTGGGCAAAATAACAGGAAATGATTGTAGGAAACACCTGGTTTAAGCAACACCCTAGAAGATTATGGACATGGAGGAGTCCTGATAGCAGGATTAGAAACCAGATATGACTACATTCTGATTAGCAGAAGATTTAGAAACGCGCTAACAGTAGCAAAACCAGTTCCCAGTGCTGATTGTTATAGTGACCACAGATTACTCACAGGAACATTAAGGATAAAGTTGAAGAAAGTCAAGTATATAACAGGAAACACTAAATATGATTTGTGTACATTGAGTAATGACAAGGAAATACAAAACAAATTCAATATAGAAGTACAGAACAGATTTGAAATATTGTCTGATCTAGAGATCCTATTCCAGGATGTGGATGATCAATGGGAAACGTTGAAGAATTCAATCAATGTGGCTGCAGAAATAACTATTCCAAAATTAAAGAAGGTGGGTCGTAAGAAATGAATGACTGAAGGAATTTTACACCTCATGGAAACAGGAAGACTCAACAAAAATAATTCTGCCAAATATGAAGAAATTCACAGGCAAGTCAGAAAATTATGTAAGGAGGCAAAAGAAGCATGGCTTAAGGAAAAGTGCTTAGAAAATGAAAACCAACACAACAGTCAAAATACCAAATTAGTGCACAAAAGAATTCAGGAACTTACTAATAAAAGAACAAGTACATCAACAGGCTGTCTAAAAACTAAAGATGGCAAAATCATAATAGAAAAAGATCAGATTCTACATGTATGGACAGATTATGTGAAAGACCTTTATGATGATAACAGAGACGAACAGTATGATATTAGATTTAATAATGAAGGACCGCCAATTTTGGAGATGGAGGTTCGAAATGTTCTTAAGCATATGAAAGCTGGCAAGGCCCCCGGTGCAGATAACATCACAACAGAAATGATTAAAGCTTTAGAAGAATTTGGACTAGAGCAAGTCACCAGACTGCTGAACATATTATATGATACTGGAGATATACCTCCTGAATTATGTAACTCTGTATTTATTGCAATCCCAAAGAAATCAGGAACCTTGGAATATGATCAACATAGAACAATTAGTATAATTAGTCACATCACAAAGATTTTGCTAAGAATTATCATGCAAAGAGTGAGGAAGAAGATACAACCTGAAATAGGGGAAGAACATTGCGGGTTTGTAGAAGGAAAGGGTACAGTAAATGCTGTGTATATGCTGCGAACAGTTATTGAACGTGCTATAGAAATAAACAAGGATATACATCTGTGCTTTATTGACTATACAAAGGCTTTTGATAGAGTTAGACATGTCAACATGGTGGATATGCTTGCAGATCTACAGATTGATGGGAAAGACATTAGACTTATAAAAAACATATATTGGAAACAACAAGCTGCAATAAGGAGTGATAATGAAGTGGGACAGTATCAGCCAATTAAGAGAGGTGTTAGGCAGGGATGTGTGATGTCTCCAGATCTTTTTTCCCTATACAGTGAAAATATTTTCAGAAATGTAGAGGATATAAATGGGATCAGCATTGGAGGACGAAGCATCAATAACATTAGATATGCAGATGATACAGTATTAATTGCAGACAATGCGCAGGACCTGCAACAATTAGTAGATGCAGTTGTTGTACACAGTGAGCAACTGGGGTTAGAATTAAATTGTAAAACGACTCAGGTTACGGTCGTCACTAGGAAGAAAGAAGTGCCACAATGTAATATACAAGTAAATGGAAATATTCTTCAACAAGTGAATCGGTACAATTATCTTGGAACAGTCATAACATCTGATGGGAGATGCCTTGAAGAGATTAGAACAAGAATCGCCATGGCGAAAGTAGCCTTTAGCAAGATGAAAAACATTCTGACAAATAAAAAGATGTCAATTGAAACGAGAAAAAGAGTGTTGAGGGGATACATAGAGCTTGTTCTTTTGTATGGATGTGAAACTTGGACAATGAGCAGTCAAGCTGAACAACATCTGATGGCTGCAGAAATGTGGTTTCTGAGGAAAATGCAAAGAATACCATGGACAGACAGAAAAACCAATGACCAAGTACTACAGGAGACAAATGAACATCGTAAACTGATTAGAGAAATTAGACGTAGACAGTCAAAATTTTTTGGACATGTTATGCAAAGAAATGGATTGGAGAACTTGGTGACAACTGGCAAGATCGAAGGGAATAAACCAAGAGGAAGACCGAGAGGAAAATACCTGGATGGCTTGGCCACATGGCATGGACAAGATGGAACACTGAGCTGATCCACGACACTGATGATCGAGTGAAATGGCGAGTCATGACCGCCCACGCTTTCCGGCATGGCACATGATTGATTGATTGAATGTGGGGTATTATATATATTAAATGTATATTATAACGTATATTATAATGAATAGCATACTGTATGTCATAATGTATTTATAATGTATTTTAATCTATGCTTTAATGTATTTTATGGTTAAGTTTATAATGTATATTATAATGTATGTTATATTGTATGTTATAATGTATGTTATAATGTATGTTAAATTGTATATTATAGTGTAAGTTATAATGTATAATGTATGTTTCAGCGCATGCTATAACTAATGTAACACTGTATGATATGCTGGATGTCATAATGCATGTTATAGTCTATGATATAATGAACATAAATTGTTTGTTATAAACCAATAGTTCTATCAACAAACAAATTGATACACAGTGGACTACAGCGCATGTGTGTCCCACAGCAAACAGTTTTAGAATCATTGGATGATAATAATCATCTACAAAATACGGTTGGCTCTAGAACTCGACATTTCACATATAATCAGTTAGATGTAATATGTTGGATAGAACTGTGATAATTTACCTGGAGGTACGAGGAAGGAAATCGACTTCCAGCTGTATACAGGATTAATTCATGTTAGCCCAAGGGCGGGATAATGATAACTTTGTGTCACACGTGACTGACGCCATGTTTTGATTAGATCGAGTCATGGTAACGACCTAATTTGTTTTTGAAACTTGTACGTAATTAGCGTCTGTGGCGACTTTGAGTTAGGTAATAGTGACACACGCAGTTTCACAATTCTTCGTCACAGCGAGTCGAGGAATCGAAATCAGCTGCGAGCAATTAGGAAGCAGATGCTATGCGTTGATTTCCATGGTATGAAACGTCGGCTGTTCAGAAAGCAATGGCAAACTAAAAGTTAACATGTCAAATGCATGTTCTTAACGGAGCGTTGCAGTCAATCCCAGCATGTTTTGGCTGTTTGTGGTTTACTAACCAATTGGTTTTAGTTCAGTAGGTTGCCATTGATTTCAACCATGCTAAATTACTGAACTAGACTTGCGTAGCAAATCACATGTAGCCAATAAGTGTTGGGGTTGACTGCATTGTCCTGTAAAGAACAAGCAAATAACTTAACTGTCATATAACTGTTATTTACTGCCAATATAGTACCTTGCGGTGTATGGCAGAGGGGTCTTTAAGCCTTTGAACTAAGTTAATCTTATATATAAAACAGGATGTGTGTGTGTATGTCCTTTATGCGTTCGCGAACGGCCCATCCGATTGAGATAAAATTTTCTACACGTCTTCCTTTCATTCCAGTGCAGCCAACTGTGATATTTTTTTAGTGTGAAATCGGCTGCTTACTTAATATTATTTAATTTTTCATTTTTCATTATAATTTCTATACAGAGAGGGGACTTAACTCTGTAAAAGTTATTTCAAGGGGCATAACTTTCAATAAATTTTCTGTATACCTTATAGTCATATTGTTGCATCGTTTTCAAAGATTTATAAACTATTTGTCTATAGTTATGTACCGGCATATGAGTTATAATAAATAATGCTACAATCTATAAGGCATTTTCAAAGTTTTCATAAAAATAATGCATAATGCATAACATTGTAACTCATCTTTTTATGCTTACGAAGTTATCTACAGTCATGCAGGTGATTAAAAACGGTTTTCATTAGAAATAATGGATGGTGTGTGGAAGGACATTCTTTTAAGTTACTTTATTTTGTTGTATGAATTTAATGAGACGCTACCCGCCAGGAGCTGGACGAAGCCACGCCAGGTCAGATAGATAGACAGACCCACCTTTTCGCTGCAGTTATCTACAGGCATATGCGTTATAATCCTTCTTCTCCTCCTCCTCTCCCCCCTCCTCCTCCTACCCTCTTCCTCTTCCCCTCCCCCTCTCCTTCCTCCTCCTCCCTCTTTCTCCTCCTCCTCCCTCCTCCTCCTACCTCCTCGCCCCTCCTCCCTCCTCATAATCACTCCTCTTCCTTCCTCCAGCGTTCTCCTCCTCTCTCCTCCTACTCCCTCCTCCTCCCTTCTCCTCCTACGTCCACCCTCATCCCTCCTCCTCCCTCCTCCTCCTTCTCCTCCCTTTTTCTCCCTCCTCCTCCTCCTCCCCTTACTCCTCCTTCCTCCTCCTCCCTCTCCTCCTCCCTCCTCATCCCTCCTCCTCCTCCCTTCTCCTCCTCCCTCCTCATCCTCTCTCCTCCTCCTCCCTATACCTCCTCCCTCCTCCTCCCTCCACATCCCTCCTCTTCCCTCCTCCTCCCTCTACCTCCTCCCTCCTCCGCCTCCTCCCTCCTCCTCTTCCCTCCTCCTCCACTATCTCCCTCTCCTCCTCCTCCCTCCTCCTCCTGCGTTCTTCTCCTCCCTCATTCTCCCTCCTCCTTCTCCTTCCTCCTCCCTCTTCCTCCTCCATCTTCCTCCTCCTCCCAACTCCTCCTCCCCTCCTCCTCCCTCCTCCTCCCTCTTCCTCCTCCCTCCTCCCCCTCCTCCTTGCTCTCCTCCTCCTAATCACTCCTCCTCTCTTCTTCCTCCTCCTCCCTCCTTCCCCCTCATCCTCCCTCCTCCTCCTCCTGAGGAGGGAGGGGGCGTAGGGAGAATGAGGAAGGAGGAGGAGGGAGGAGAGAGGAGGAGAAGGGAGGAAGCGGAGGGAGAAGGAGGAGGGAGGAGGAAGAGGGAGAAGGAGGAAGGAGAGGGAGGAGGAGGGAGAATGAGGAGGGGGACGAGGGAAATCGAGGAGGAGGAGTGAGGAGGAGGAGGGAGGAGGTAGAGGGAGGAGGATGGAGGAGGAAGAGGGAGGAGGAGGAGGATGGAGCGGCGGCTGCAGCAGCAGAAGAAGAAAAAGTAGGAGTAGGAGGAGGGAGGAGGAAGAGGGTGGAGGAGGGAGGAGGAGGGAGGAGGAGGAGGGAGGAAGAGATAGGCGGAGAGAGGAGGAGGAGGGAGGAGGAGGAAGAGGGAGGAGGAGGGAGGAGGAAGGAAGAGGAAGTAGGAGGAAGGAAGAGGAGGGAGGAGTAGGAGAGAGGAGGAGAAGGGAGGAGGAGGGGGAGGAGGGAGAAGGAGAAGGAGGAGGAAGAGAGAGGAGGAAGAGGGAGGAGGAGGGAGGAGGGAGAGGGAGGAGGAGGGAGGAGGAGAAGGGAGGAGAGAGAGGAGGAGGGAGTAGGCGGAGGGAGGAAGAGGTAGAAGGAAGAGGGAGGAGGGGGAGGAGGAGGAGTAGGAGGAATGATGAGGAGGGAGGAGGAGAAGGAAGGAAGAGGAGGGATGTGGAGGAAGGAGGAGGAGGGAGGAGGAGGGAGGTGGTAGAGGGAGGAGGAGGGAGGAAAAGGGAGGATGGAGGAGGAGGAGAGGGATGAGGAGGGAGGAGGAGGAGGAGGGAGGAGGAGGGAGGAGGAGGGAGAAGGGAGAGGAGGAGGGAGGAAGAGGGAGGAGAAGGAGGAGGAGGGAGGAGGGGAGGAGGGAGGAGGAGGAGGGAAGAGGAGGAGGGAGGAGGAGGGAGGAGGAAGGAAGAAGAGTGATTAGGAGGAGGGAGTAGGTAGAAGGAGGAGGAAGAGGGAGGAGGAGGAAGAGGGAGGAAGAGGGAGGAGGAGGATGGAGAAGGAAGAGGAGAAAGAGGGAGGAGGGGGAGGGGAAGAGGAAGAGGATAGGAGGAGGAGGAGGGGAGAGGAGGAGGAGGATTATAACGCATATGCCTGTAGATTTAATAATGGCTGAAGTTGTTCCATGTCTTCTTAGAGTTGGCGACAGTGTAAAGAAATATAAAATCTTCAAACTTGATAGAGATAAGGTAACTATTATTTATTTATTATGTTGTTAATAACCGACATGACTGTAGATAACTTCTTAAGCATAAAAAGATGAGTTACAATGTTATGCATTATGCATTATTTTTATGAAAACTTTGAAAATGCCTTAAAGATTGTATCATTATTTATTATAACGCATATGCCTGTAGATAACTGCAGCGAAAAGGTGGGTCTGTCTATCTATCTGACCCGGCGTGGCTTCGCCCAGCTCCTGGCGGTGAGCGTCTCATTAAATTCATACAACAACAAAAAATAACTTAAAAGAATGTCCTTCCACACACCATCCATTATTTTTAATGAAAACTGTTGTTAATAACAACTGACTGTAGATAACTTCTTTAAGCATAAAAAGATGAGTTACAATGTTATGCATTATGCATTATTTTTATGAAAACTTTGAAAATGCCTTAAAGATTGTATCACGATTTATTATAACTCATATGCCGGTAAATAACTATAGACAAAGAGTTTATAAATCTTTGAAAACGATGCAACAATATGACTATAAGGTATACAGAAAAGTTATTAAAAGTTATGCCCCTTGAAATAACTTTTACAGAGTTAAGTCCCCTTGCTATATAGAAATTACAATGAAAAATGAATAATTAAACAATATTAAGTAAGCAGCCGATTTCACACTAAAAAAATATCACAGTTGGCAGCGCGGGAATGAGAGGAAGACGTGTTGAAAATTTCATCTCAATCGGATGGACCGTTCGCGAACGCATAAAAGACATACACACACACCCACACACATCTTTTTTTATATATAAGATACACATTGCACCCACTTCCATAAGAATCTGGATACGCCTTGTGTCGTCACCGGAATTGAGATGCGGTACTGTACACCAAATTTGTTAGCGTGAATTCACCAGTTTTTCGCCAAAACATCAAAGAAATGTCGCCGCATTCCATGACTTAGGTTGCCTTAGGACGTATCAAAGGCTTATTCCTTGGGTGGGGGGTAAATATAAGACGGCAGGAAAAATTTCATAACGATGCACCAGACCGTTTTCAAAACAGTTGATCGTGAATGCAGGCATTTATTTCTGGACAGACTATAACTTTAAGATTTCATCAGAAAACAGCAGGTTAAATGGTTTTGCCATATAACTAGATTACCAGCTAACAGTATACTTCAACAAGCAATGATGTTCAGACCAGACGGAAGCAGAGGAAGAGGCCGGTCACGTAAACAATGGACAGAGGGAATTACAGAGTCCACGACAATCTCGATATATGAAGCCCATAAACGGGCACTCTCCCGCCGTTTATGCTTCACCTCGACACCGCAAGGTACAAAAGGAACCTGATGAGATGAGGTGAGTTTTATATTTTCATTTTTATTTGCTAATATATACATGACTTTATTTCCTTAAGACATTTAATAAATACATGCTTGACTTTCTGTTTCTTGTTTGTTGATCATGCCAGTCACAAGTTACGTTAATCGTATTAATGTATCATATATTATGTTAATTGTTATCTTAACTTCACATATAATGTGCTAACTTCTCAAATATCGTTACCTAAACTTCTCAAATATAAATAATGTGTTAACTTCTCAGATAAAATGTTAACTGTTATCTTAACTTCTCAGATACTGTGTTAACTTGTATCTTAACTTCTCAGATGCTACGTTAAATTTTCAAAAACATCCTCACTGTCTCAGATAGTTAGCAACAAAAACAGAACACTTTATCTAGGGCAGTGTTTCCCAACGTGGGGCCCACGCCCCACAGGGGGGCAATTTGACTGTTAAGGGGGGCAATTCGAAAATGGAAGAAATCGGCTGAATATAACAAAACAGGGAGACTTGAGACTGAAGTTTACTAAATTGGAACCTGACATAAGATCTCTTTGTAGCAAGCATCAAGCGCAAGGATCTCACTAAATTTAAATAATAAATAATTACTAATAATTAAAATAATATAGAAAAATCTTTCATTAAAATTATTTTGTACTTGAATTTCAGTTTTCCATTATATGTTTTGAAAATTTACTTACTGTGTTTGCTCAATAATTACCTAGTGATTTCTTCCTAAAACCTATCATTCAAGTTTCTTTAGTGAACATTTCAATTTTTGAATATTAAAAATAATGTATATGTTGAGGGGGGGGGGGGCATGGGGCGGGGGAGGGGGGCAATATGAATTTTAGAAAGGCTTAAGTGGGGCACGGTACAAAAAAGGTTGGGAAACACTGATCTAGGGGTTCACTCTCCTCCTTTAATTCCTCCTTTTCCTCCTTCTCCTTCTTTATCTCTTCTTCTTTGCCTTCAGTCTTTTATCTCCCAACAGAGCTTAGCCCCTCAACACAAAAACCTCTCCAGAAGAGTACTACTTCACAATGAGACCGAAACAGCCACTGCCAAGTCGACAAGGAAAAGTCTCGATAGATATACACGACAGGAGAAAACGTCTGGGAGTCATGACCCAGACGGGCCCGCCCCTGAGAATGTCAGGAAGGTAAAGGGGCCGTAACATTAGTCGAGGGGGACAACTTCTGATGATCAGAAGCCTCCTGTCGTGCTTGCTCCCCTTCGGAGTTGTTACAACCACCTCAACAAGCTCAAATCAAGCATTCCTTTCCTTTGCTATCTCCTGTAAGATCTGCCATACATTCTCCATTTCTTCTTCTTCTGCGTTCATCCGGAGTTTTTTTTCGGACGTGATTGCGTTGGGTCTGTTTACAGCAGAGTTGCGTCCTTACGCCGTTAGGCCGACACATCCGACTTCTGCGGGCATTTGTTGACCGGGTTAACCTTTCCGGCATTCCCAATTTTATTCATATCGCGTCTCTACCTGTTAAATAGTCATCGGGGTGACCTATGTGTTGATTAATAATAAATGGGAAATATGAGGAATAAATTTACAGTTTTCTTCTTCTTCTTCTGCGTTCATCCGGATTTTTTTTTTCGGATGTGACTGCGTTGTGCCTGTTTACAGCAGAGCTGCGTTCTTGCGCCGTTAGGCCGACACATCCCACTTCTGCGGGCATTTGTTGACTGGGTTAACCTTCCCGGGGAATTTACAGTTTTGATCAGCACTCATAGAAGTAAAGGAAAGAAGTAGAGATTAGAGGACACGCGTTTTAAAAATTAAAAGCAAGAATGGGCAGGCGGAAATTCGAATCTGGAACGCCCAAATGACAACAGAGCCTGGCTGAAGGAACTAATGTACCGAACAGTACATGGAAAGTATTGCTCATACTACTCCACTAAACCCAAAGGCTCCCCAATAACTGATATGGGAAAATATGCAAGCATCAGATAATATGCGAGTAAATGACGATGATGGTGATATTGGTAATAATAATCATAATAAGTCACTTCTGTGTATTGTTGGAAAAGTATTTGCCAGACTTGTTCTGCGCAGACTTCAAGTCCTAGGAGATCAAGTCTACCCCGAATCACAGTGTGGCTTTCGACAGAACCGGTCTACCATTGATATGATATTCTCATTGCGACAAATGCAAGAACAATGCCGTGAACAGAATCAACCACTGTTTATTGCCTTCATCGACCTCACAAAGGCATTTGATTTGGTCAGTCGTGAGGGTCTGTTCAAGGCACTAAAGAAGATTGGCTGCCCACCAACTCTTCTGTCCATTGTGGAATCATTCCACACAGGCATGAAGGGTATAATCATGTTTGATGGTGCAACTTCTGAAGAATTTGAAATCAAGAGGGGATTTAAGCAAGGTTGTGTACTAGCTCCCATCCTCTTTAGAATATACTTTTCACTTCTACTGAAATATGCCTTTCGTGATCAGGATGTTGTTTTCTCCTCACTTATCTTCACTAGCCATGATTTTGACCAGTCCTCTAGCGCTAATAGGGCTTGCTGTATTCTGCTGTTAGCTGTACTAATATATTCTTCAGATGTCCATATGGCTAGGTCATCTGCAAAGGATGATGTGTGTACTCTGGCTGTAAAATTTTCCGTGATGTCGTTTATATATGCTAGGAATAATGTTGGTGAAAGAACTCCTCCTTGGGGGACACCTTGCTCCAACAGCATCATTTTGCTGGTTTGTCCTTGTACTTTTGTCCTGGCAGTTCTGTTCTCAAGGTAGTGGCTGATCCATTTGTACATTTTCTCACAAACATGCATTTTTTGCAGTTTTACTTTCAGTCCTTCCTTCCATACTTTATCAAATGCTTTTTCTAAATCTATCCAGACCGCTAGTGTGTGCTTTTTCTCTTGGAAGGCATCCTCTATTTCCTGAGCTATATAGGTTATTTGATCTTCAGTGGATCTGTACTTTCTGAATCCTGCTTGGTGAGGTGTTAAGAGTTGGTTTTCTTCCAGATGCCATGTTAGCCTGCCATTGATAATGCGTTCCATTAATTTTCCTACACAGCTAAGAAGACTGATAGGTCGATAGCCATTTGGTTCTTCCAGGTCTTTTCCTTTCTTTGGGACTGGTATTAGTATAGCTTCCTTCCATGCCTGTGGGACTATTCACCTTTTCCAGCTGTAATTTAGGACTGCTAGTAGTTTCTTTTTTGCCTTAGTGCCTAGTCCTATTAGCATTTCATTTGTGATTCCATCCTTTCCTGGTGATGTCTTCTTTTTTAGGGTATTCATTGCCTGTTCCATTTCTTCCATTGTTAGATTTGCCATCATATATTCTGCTGCTGTCTCTGTATATCTATGATGTATCTGTTTATCTTTGATTGCTTTCTTCTGTTCGGCTGTAATATCAATGTGGTTTGCACTGGCATAGTGTTCCATTAGTGCATTTGCAGCCTTTTTTCCTGTAAGCAAGGCATTTCCTTGTTTAATTGTTATTTGTTTGTTTCTAGGTCCTTCATTGTTCATGGCTTTCACTAGTTTCCATAGTTTGTTTCCATCCCTGTCAAAATTCAGGTTTTCTGTATTTTTCCTCCAACAATCTCTTGTTGTTTGATTTACTGTTCTTTTATATTTTGCTGAGATGGCTTTGAGAGAGATGTTCGCTTCAGTTGTTTGTTCTCTCTCTGAGGTCTTCCTAGCATCTTCAACTTTGTCCTCCAAAATTTGTAGTTCCTCAGTCCAGTATGGTTTGTAATTTTTCCTCGCTCCTCTTGGAATAGACTCAGTGGCCGCCTGTATTATTGCTCTGTTTAGACTTTCCACCATTTGCTTCATGTTGCCATATCGTGTATTTATGTTTTCACAATATTTGTCTGTTAGTATGGAAAATCTGTCCCAATCTGCTCGTTTGTGATTCCAGCGGGGCAAAGGCTTTTGCTCCTGTGGAACATACTCCATATTTATTAGAAGCTTGATTGGTCTGTGGTCACTACCTGCTAATTGGTCAAGCACATGGCGATCGATTTTGTGGAGGATGTCTCCTGTGCAGAAAGCTAAGTCTGGAGTAGAAGTGGTAATCCATCTTCTGGAGTAGAAGCTCGGTGTGTCATCCGCTTTGTTGAGTAGATGGAGATTTGAGTCTATTTCCCAGTCCTCCACTTCATCTCCTCTTTTGTCAGTATCTGGGTATCCCCATCTTTCTGAGCGGCTATTAAAGTCTCCGACAACAATGCAATTTGTGTCAGTTATTTTCATGTTTGAGAGTGTAAGATCCTTATCTGCCGGGCTATACAGATTGTAAATTCTAATTTTCACGCCCTTTATCATTATATCAACACCTATAATTTCCGTTTGGTTGTCAGAGATCACAGATACTTCGCTGCAAGGTATTGTATTTCGTGTAAGTATTACAACTCCTCCTTTGTGTCCTTCGCGGTCGAAACGTGTGGCCTGATATCCCTCGACTGAAAATGTGCGATTGGCGTTGAGGTGTGTCTCTTGAATGCATGCCACATCTATTCTATCTTTATGAAGACGCTGTGTTAGGGAGGCTTTCTTGTTATAAACTCCTTCTGGATTCCATTGTAGTATGTTGAGTGTCCGGGGTGTTTGGTCAATAGCTCTTAACCTACTCCTCTGTGCCTTGACTCCACAGCACAGGGGAAGGTGACCACCAGTAGTCATGGGTGGACCCCCTCGAGGCACTATCACCGCCTGATGGGACTTTACGGGATTAGCACCATAACGATTAATTTTCATCTGTGGCTTCATGAAATGATAAAGTTACGTTGCACTTCTTTGTCAAGCCTGTGGCTCAGTACATCCGATTTTGACAAGCATTTGTTCGGGATGCTTTCCCTAGCCTTTGACTGTCCCCAGTCTACCTACAAGGCAGCAGGTTTGTACGTCTCTTCGTCTGGTCCCTCTCCCTTGACCTGTCCGACATGGGTGACCCTACCAGTAGCTGTGCTACCGTCGGCATAGCTCTTGGGGTCATTGGAACGCGCAAGCCCCTCTACCTCGTCAAGGTAGACGCACGGCAGAGGGGTGATTGTGATTTGATGACGGGCAGACACACATGTTAGCCACTGTGCTAATGTAGCTCCCTTTGTCAGTAATAACTAAGATAAATAAGGCTGTTTAGTGAATCCTCTGGAAGGTTCAGTTTTAACTCTGTAAGTCCGCATTATTGACGTTCAACGCTTTGGGGTCCTGACAGGGCTTGCATCTCTCAAAGTGGGGAAGGCGTAGAGACTTTTCTTTCAAGCCTGAACCAAAGGAATACCTTCATGCGGAATCTGTTGCAGAGCTCGCGTTTCCCTCTCCAAGCTCATAAACTAACGAGGTAATCAAGACCGGAGTAGTAAGGTATGATATTTTGCGGTATTAGTTGAGGATCCGAGCCTCAAAAATCGATGGGAATGCTCATTAAATAAGCTTTGCAAATTGACTGTGCTGGCAGGCCGGTGATGGCACAAATTGGATTCTTAGAAATCAATAATTTAAGAGGCAGACAACTATGTATGAACAATCGATTTGTTATTTTGTTTTGATGGTGTATTTGAAAAGTGACCACTTCTTTCTTTTTCTTTTTGCGGGCGTGGTTTCGTTTAATTAGCTGTAGGTTTGTATAAACAACAACACATATAGACGAATTTAAAAGAAAATATAGACGATATGGTCTTGGTGTCTTGTCTTTGTTCATTTTATTCAATGCATATGTTATCTCTGTCTGTATTAGATAGCTTCCTGGTGTACTTTATGAAAGTATTTTGTATTTGTATGTTCACATTTTCTGCTGTTTATAGATGTGTGTATTATTGCTGAATAGCTTCTGTTATGTGTGTTGCTCCTCATGTCTGCTATTGTGTCTATGTGTCTGTTATGCTGTATGTTTTGTTCTATTTCTATACATTGTTTGATGTGTGTCTCTTGTGAAATTATGTTGAATTTTGTTTAAAGTAGTGTATCCAGATACCTATTTTGTTTATGCTGTTTCTGTTATATTTTCTAGTGTATGGAGGTGTAATAATCTCCGTCTGTTTGTTTTGTCAATTGCATTGCTGATTGAATAGGTTCTTGTCTTAGTCTGACATTGTGTGTTATGGCTGCCATCAGTTGAGTTCTTCTTTGTATTTTGTTGCTCGGTAGGTCCCAGTATTCTGTAATATTTTCAACTGTATGTTGTCGGTGTAAGTCTGTATTCGTTCTGTCTAAAATGAACATATTCTGCATGTTCTAGTAGTGTGTTGTTAAATGTCCAGTATAGAGATTGTTTGATAAGCTGTGCGTGTTTTTTTAAATGTGTGTTAATATTTACTAGTGCCGCTTTATAATCTGTGTATTGTAGTGTTTCTTGTAAACATTATACTTGTTTTATGTTATGTGTTGCGTGGTGTATATATTCTGTCCAGTCTTGTTAATCTGTTATGTGCTCAGTTGTGTGTGTGTGTGTGTGTGTGTGTGTGTGTGTGTGTGTGTGTGTGTGTGTGTGTGTGTGTGTGTGTGTGTGTGTAAGCTATTGGGGTGTTTGTGCCTGAATATATATGCAAGATTATGTATGTCGATAATGTTCTGCAGTATGTCGAGTTGATAAATGTCATCCCTGCCAGCTCTTTGTATCTATGTTGTGACGTGGCTTCCTATTACAACCTAATGTGACAATGCGCAATTAAAATCTCCTGCCAACACAATATTCATGCATCTATATGTTTGTATTAGTGGTCTAGGTGTTCGTAAAAATGTGTTTGATGGTTGTAATTGGGTGGAGCATGTATGTTACTATTGTGTATGCATGTGTGTTTTTACTGACTTGTATATGTATAAACAGCATCAAAATATTTCTTTGTATATCTTTTTGTGAATTTAGGCATTGTGGTGAGAAAGATTGCATTGTAAATGATTGTTTGTTTGCCTGTGTGTACATGTATAGTAAATGTGGTCTTCTGTCTCTTATGGCTCCTCCGAGGTATCCATCATGGGAAAGTATTCTAAAGAGTTATATCGAGGCAAGCCAGTTTTACCGATGCTAGTCATGCATATCTAGCAGTATGGACTAAACTTGAGTTTAAAACTGGCCATTGGTGTGGGGTATGAAATCGATTAGGGTGGTCAAGGAAGATGACCGATCATTTGTGTGGTGTGGTAAGTGGCGTATAAAATCGATTAAGTTAGTCTGGGTAGATAACGGGTTATTATGGTGTGGGGGGGGGGGGTGCCTTGTAGTATGTGTGTGTGTGAGAGGAGAGGAATCGACGCTTCCCACTCGCCACAAGCATTGTAGCAGTGATGTTTTATTTGAAAATTGTAGGTGCATTTCAAACAACATTTTGGTGGAGCAAAGCATAATTAAAGAAGGAAATATGACGGCGTAGTTTATTTGGGTCAGGTTTACTGATTGTTTTGAGAATGATTGCTTTGCAAATTTATTTTTGTTTGCGTGTGTATGTGTTGATGTATTAATTGTTTGATTGTATATGTTGGACTGTAGGACATACATAGTAAAGGTGTATTTCTGGTTTTTACGTATTGCGTCTGCATAATTGACATCAGGCCATTAGTATTCTTAGTATTCTTAGTAGTAGTAGTAGTAGTAGTAGTAGTAGTAGTAGTAGTAGTAGTAGTAGTAGTAGTAGTAGTAGTAGTAGGTAGTAGTAGTAGTAGTAGTAGTAGTAGTAGTAGTAGTAGTAGTAGTAGTAGTAGTAGGAGTAGTAGTAGTAGTAGGAGTAGTTGTAGTAGTAGTAGTAGTAGTAGTAGTAGTAGTAGTAGTAGTAGTAGTAGTAGTAGTAGTAGTAGTAGTAGTAGTAGTAGTAGTAACATTGGCACCTTTCAGTCTTGACAGACGATAGTTTGGTACATTGTGCTTCAAAAAGGCTTAATAACTACGACCCATGGCGGTGGCGAGTGTGGCTGGTAAGGCCAATTCTTGCTGCAAATGTTTGCCCACAGTAGATGCATGTGAAAACATGGTAATTTACACCATTGTGACCATCTTACGTCTCTCACGCTCTGTGTGTGCTTTATCTGCAATGATTTTCTCCTTTGTCTTTATTCCATTTCTGATAGTTGCCCTCCATGCAACACGTTCAGCGGCGATTTGCTCCCAATGTGCATTATCTATGCCTGTATCAATCATGTCCCGCTTATACACATCTTTCTATCGTAGTAGAGGCCGACCCTGAGATCTCCTACCCGTCTGTAATTCACCAAAAAAGATGTCCTGTGGTATTCTACCATCATCCATCCTCCTAACATGTCCTATCCATCTAAGTCTACGAAGACTGTGCATGGAATACACCGTCACACAACCTGATCTTTCCAATACTTCAGTATTTGTGATTTTATCTTCCCACTTAATACCAAGTATTCTTCGCAGACACCGCATATGAACGCTGTTTAAACCTTTCTCTTGGCGTGAGTAAGTTGTCCAGGTTTCACTGCCATAAAGAAGAGTACTAAGGACACAGGCTTGATAGACAAGGACTTTTGTTTTGGCAGTAAGCTTCCTGTTCTCCCAGACTCTTTTTGCTAACATGTTCATTGTTGTTCCTGCCATGCCAATCCTGATGTTGATTTCCTGATCGAGGGATAATTTGCTATTTACCTCTGATCCTAGATATGTAAAATGGTCTACTATCTCCAGTTCGGCGTCATCAATAAAGATTGATGGTACACCATGTGCACCTTGTGAGATAATCTGTGTCTTCTTTTTGTTAATTGTTAAACCAAATTCAGAACAAGCATTGGAGAATGCAGATAGTAGATGTTGTAATTCTCCCTCAGAGTGGGTCGTAATCGCAGCATCATCCGCAAAAAGCAACTCTCTGATTAGTACCCTCCTAATTTTGGTCTTGGCCTTCAATCTCTGAGCATAGCAGAGGCCACCATCTGAGCGTGAGTGAATGTATATACCGTCATCCTGATCACGAAAGGCATATTTCAGTAGAAGTGAAAAGTATATCCCAAAGAAGGTAGGGGGCTAGTACACAACCTTGCTTAACTCCACTCTTGATTTCAAACTCTTCTGAAGTCGAGCCATCAAACTTGATTATACGCTTCATGCCTGTGTGGAACGATTCCACAATGGACAGAAGAGTTGGTGGGCAGCCAATCTTCTTTAGTGCTTTGAACAGACCGTCACGACTGACCAAATCAAATGCCTTTGTAAGGTCGATGAAGGCAATAAACAGTGGCTGATTTTGTTCCCGGCATTTTTCTTGCATCTGTCGGAATGAGAATATCATATCAATGGTAGACCGGTTCTGACGGAAGCCGCACTGTGATTCGGGGTAGACTTGATCTCCCAGGACTTGAAGTCTACGGAGAACAATTCTGGCAAATACTTTCCCAACAATACACAGAAGTGACATACCCCTGTAGTTGTTACAGTCGCTCCTATCGCCCTCGTTCTTGTACAGCGTTATGATGTTTGAATCTTTGAAATCACGTGGGACTTGTCCTTCTCGCCAACATAGCTCTATTAGCTAGTGGATCTGTAGAGCGAGTGTGTCTTGCCCACTCCTGATTACCTCTATTGGAAACCCATCTTTACCTGGAGCCTTGCCAGACGCAAGTTCATTTATAGCACACTTAACTTCTGTTATGATGGGAAGTGTGTCCAGGTGGTCAAGAGTTGGCAGGGCCTCTATGGCGTTGAGGGCATCATCCGCTAGCTTGGTCTCACTTGAGTAAAGCTCCAAATAGTGCTCTACCCATCTATCCATCTGCTGTTTCTTATCAGGGATGATTTCTCCAGTCAAGGTTTTCAGCGGTGCACTTCTTTTGATCATTGGACCACAGGCTTTCTTTATCCCTTCATACATGCTTCTGATGTTTCCCTTATCACTTGCGATTTGAATGGACTCACATAACTTGATCCAATAGTCATTCGCACACTGCCTGGCAGCCTTATGTACATCCTTCCTTGCTTGCTTCAGCTCACTCAGAGTGTTACGCGTTGGTCTTTCCTTGTTTCTTAAGAGAGCTATCTTCTTTTTATCAATCAAGGGCTGCAGTATCTGGCTGTTTGCCGCCAACCAGTCCTGCCATTATGATCCACAGTGCCGAAAACCCCTACCGCTGTTTTATAAATAGTTTCCTTAAGTTTACTCCATTTATCATTTACTATACAGTTTTCTAATGTATCATTGAAAGCGTCTTCAAGTTGCTGTTGAAATTCAAAGCACTTTCCAGGATCTTGAGTGTTAATAATATTAATCCTGGGGCTAGATTTGTGTTTAGCTGTGTAGATTCTTTTTGGTCTCAGTCTAACCCTTGCAACAACCAAAGAATGATCTGTATCACAGTCACCACTGTGGTAACTTCGAGTTAATGATGTATGGTTCAGATGTTGTCTCCGTGTGATAATGAAGTCCAGCTGATGCCAATGGCCGGATCTTGGATGTTTCCATGTGACCTTATGCAGCTCTTTTGTTTAAAAAAAAAGAGTTTGTAATACATAGGTCATTTTAGTGCAATGCTCCAGCAGCCTTTGCCCATTATCATTCATGCGACAGATGTTGTATTTTTCAAGGCACACTGGCCATGAACTCGAGTCCTTGCCCACACGAGCATTTAAATCACCGAGCATATAAATGTAGTCGGATTTTGGAACTGCCTTGATCACAGAGTCTAGCTGCTCATAGACCGTATCCTTCACATCATCAGAGGAAGCGAGTGTCGGTGCATATGAAGTGATAGTTTTGGCAAATCCACAAGAGGTTGCCAAGCGCAGTGATAATAATTTTTCATTACCTCCAGCTGGGATATCAATCATTGCCAGTAGCGAATTCTTCACTGCATGTTGCCTTTTTTCTGCCTGCCCTCTTCCCTTCCCAAAAAAGGTGTAATTGTTTTCCCTGAGTGACCCTTCCTCAGCGAGGTGCATTGGTTTTATAGCCTGCGGTTCAGATTTTGTCCTAGCCCCAAGCACCCATTGAAGCAGGCAGGCTGTGTCGGATCAGCACCCAATTGGCCGGGGGGTGCCCAGCTTGAGGCGGGCGGTAGCTGATCAATGACACCTGTAGGTGTCTCCCACCGTCAGAGGCAACGCGTGGCGCCTCATGTCTACGCCAACTGACAAGGACTTATAACCCGTAACAGTTGCGTCTCGTTTTGATTCCGAGACCGGTTATGACCAGGGATGGAGTTATTGCCTCTCCATAGCACAAAGCCTGGACTAAAATAAAGAAACCATGTGTTGCCCATGCAGCACGATCCCTCTCTCGGCCTGCCTAGTTCACTCCAGAGGAAAGTTAACACCTATACAACTGGAACAATACAAGCTGCAGAAGCTGCCGGATCAGCAAAGCAATGCTCTAACTGTCCGCCTGTCGGAGCTTCGATCCTAGTCCAGCTGCCAGCCAAGGTTTAGGGCCTGGTCTGCCCTGCCATGACTATTTTGTCTTTGGGTTGCATTTCCTCGCACCAGGATAAGGCTTGTATCCTCCCAATTGCGCTCTTCCGCCCGAAGCCGTTGGCACAATGTGGGGTGTCGGGTTAGGTAACCAACATTCGGCGCTGACAGAAAGCAGGTAGTACCGTCTACTGTCATACGGTAGCTCAGTCATATCTGACTAAGACCTGACTATAAGTAGTAGTAGTAGGATTAGTAGTAGTAGAAGTAGTAGTAGGAGTAACAGTATTATTATTATTATTATTATTATTATTATTATTAGTAGTAGTAGTAGTAGTAGTAGTAGTAGTAGTAGTAGTAGTAGTAGTAGTAGTAGTAGTAGTAGTAGTAGTAGTAGAACTAACAGTAGCCGCATTTGTAATAGAGGTAGTAGTAAGAATGACAGTAGAGAAAAAGGTGATAGTTGTAGTAATGGTGGTAGCAGTAGTTGTTATCATAAGTCTGTTTAGGTTGGTCAGGGGAGAGTTAGCACGGAGGAGTGAGGGTGTTGTGTCCAACCCCGTGTGTGAGAAATCGATTCGTTGGTTGGCGAATTCCTTGCTTGTATAGTAAATATGTTCTTCTGTTTCTTAAATGTTATATTGTATGTATATGTTGTTGGTATAGAGCTATTTGCATAACAGTTGATCGGTAAGTAGTTTGTTGATGTGGGGTGTAAAATCGATTAAAGTGGTCAAGGTACAGAACTGGTCATCGGGGTGGGGCGGCGCTGCAATCAATATTATATGGATTATGTTGGCGGATTATCGATTGTTTTCTTTTCCCCGTTCTTTAATTCGATCTTTGTCTTCTTTGGGCATCGTCAGTGGTGGGGGAGTGGGGGTGAGAGGTGATGCTGTTACAAACTGGCACCTCCGATTTATTGATTGTTTTCTTCTTCTTTGGTAGTGGCCAGTAGCGAGGTAGTGTTGCAGTATGTGAGTGAGAAATCGATCTCCCCATCCCCCCTACCCCGAATAGCTAGGGCGTTGTAGTGTTAGTGCAAAACAAGAAAATAAAAACATCATCATAATACGTCCTTCTGATTAGATATCTGTAGTGAGATAAGGCTAAGAACCATTTTGTATGCATGTTTTGTGCTGTATGCGGTATAATGTGTTGGTGATAATTAAATATTTGTCTTGCATAGATGTAAGATTTGATAATGTCACAAACGATTATCTGTTTGTGTGTGTGTGTGTGTGTGTGTGTGTGTGTGTGGGGTGGGGGGGGGGGGGTTGTCGAGAACTATCACTAAGTATATTATTTTTGGTATTATGTATGTCCTATTTTTAATTCCCTAAGTATTTGTAGCACAATGGAAATACCTACACTAAGTGTGAGCTAACCATCGTAGAATTTCTCTTGGGGGTACCACGATAGAAACATCAACACTCTGTGCAAACTGGCCACAACACAGTATTTCACGTGAGCGTATAACGACGGAAATATCAACACTCGGTGTAAGGTAATCATCATGTAATTTCATGTGGGGCACCACGATGGAAACATCAACACTCAGTTTAACTGATTAAGTGGCATGGGATGACAAATCGTCTTATTCAAACTCCCAAAAAACAGCCATGCCGTTACAAATCAAACTATAGTTTAAATATCAATACAGTAGTTTTCCCCCTTCACAATCCCAATCTTCTTTTAATAAGATATATAATACATGTCTGCTACCATGGTCCTGACTCAATCCCGCAGAGATATACAAAAGCAGGTGGACAGTTGTGATATAGCAGCTTCACCAAGTCTGTATATTGGTGAACGAGACCATGCCACAAGATTTCAAGGACACGTCAATACTCCACCTTTACAAATATAAAGGAAACCGCCAATCCTTTGACAACCATCGAGGCATCTCCTTCCTCTCAGTTGCAGCGAAGATGCTCGCCAGAATTCTTCTCACTCGCCTCATCCCATCTCGACCAAGGTCTTCTTCCTGAGAGTCAATGTGGCTTCAGGAAAGAACGAGGGACTGTTGACATGATTTTTGCTGCAATGCAGTTGCAAGAGAAATGTCTGGAACAGAACTCTGAAATGTTCTCCACTTTCATTGATATTACGAAGGCTGTTGATACAGTCAACAGAGAAAGCTTGTGGAATATTATGGTGAAATATGGCTGTCTACAAAAGTTTGACCAAATAGTGCGCTATTTCATGATGGTATGCAGGCAAGAGTCAAGGAAAATGGCGAATTATCTGAGCTCATTCCAATGTCTTCGAAAACAACAACATTGGAATAGACATTAGCTGACTCATGGATGGAAAGTTGTTCAATCTCATAAGGCTGAAAGCTAAAACTTAAACTACCAGCGACACCGTCAGAAAGCTCATGTTTGCTGACGATTGCGCTCTACATGCCAACTCAGAAGCAGACATGCACCATAGCGTTTCAGCTTTCTCATATACCTATGCCAACTTTGGGCTCAATATCAATTTGGAGAAAGCTTATTATGACCCAGCCAGCTAGAGGGATTAATCACACCGTGCCGAATGTGTCGAGAAACGGAAGTAGGTCTCAGACGGGACAACTCATTACCCATCTTTGTCCTACCCGTTCATGCGACTAGGCCACATTTTAATCGGGTGAGTGGGGATCTTCAGCTAAAAAGAGTTAGGACCGTTTTCTAGGTTCATACGCAGTTATGTATCGGGGGTGTCATGAACATCACTGGTCCCGAGAAACATAACTCAACTCTTTGATTGTGCGTAGATACTTGCTGTTGTAAATCGAACATTCTGATAAACCTCGGGGAATAGTGAGTTGCCATCATTTCGTGGGGCGATTCTCGATGTTCTACGGGATCCGTGATTGTGTGATACTTCCGGACTCGACCCGAAGTGGTCATTCGATAGCCTGTCATTGAGACGAAAGGCAGCCTCTCTTCCTGCTGTATACTATGCAACTTTTGGGGACCCAAAAATTGATCTACAGCGGAGGGCTTGATGAAACTATCTTATCAATGTCTGTTGCCGAATAATTCCTAAGTTTAAAAAAGGTAACAATTTTATAATTGGCGTCGCTTAACAGAGGTTTGTTTTTCAGTTGTTGGTCAATTATCAACCAGGCAGGCCAGTTGTGCAGTAAGCCGTGTTGTGATATAGATGTACGCGCTGGCCTAGGGTCAGCGGACATGACCAGTTGTGGGTCAATTATCGATCATGCAGGCCAGCAGTGTAGCAAGCCTGTGTTTTACTTGGACCAAGATTTCAGCGGGGGCTGAGGTCAGCGGACAAAACGGAATGGACTTCGCTAGCTAGTTCTGGTAGGCAGTCTGGTTGAGGCGAATTACCAATACATTCGACACCCTATCTCAATACTGGGGTACATTAGGGAAATATTGTTCTGATAGAGGACTTCTGCGGGAACAGAGCTATCATTTGATTATCCTAATGGATAGGTTTGACATTAGTGCGTTTCAATTATCATCATGCGACTGTTTGAAACAAGTACTTTTCAGTCAGCCTCATGTGACGCGCGAGAACCACAACGTGCGTTTCTCGTCAAGGTGAAAACCCAGATATGTAGGAGGGCTATAAGCTGTGAAATGATTACTGACCCCCTGTCCTGTGGTTATTTAACTGGATGCGGTAAAGGAGGAAAAGATATCTTCACACCTACTAGGGCTATTTAACCTTAGGCCAGTATAGCGGTGGGAAGACACCCACACATGTAACCTTTGTTTATTTCATCAGTGTTATATAACACCACATTTCCTCGGAGAACAAAGGAACATTTAGTCAGACTGGTCTAACTTTCTAGTGTCTCTGTACTTTCATCGGAATTAGATTGTTGGGGTGGTTGACGCTCCACAAATCCCTAGGGGACAAAGAAATTTATTCATGTGGCTTTTTGGAGGTGACGGAGAGGGCTTACCTAAGGTATCCTGATATACGTATCTACTCTTTCTGAAAGACAGAGTGTGATTAAGAAAGATGATCCATGCCATAACACGTGATGATCTCCATAGGAGGTATGGAAATCTTGCCATCCTCATGAATGGAATCTGTCATCATATCTATTAGCTGAAAAACTACTGGACTTATATTAGGATTACTAAGAGGCGTAACTAACCAGTCTGTGAGATATGTCTGGGAAGTCAGACCTACAATCGTGGTCTGAGCTCGAGGGACTGACCACAAGAGAGAGTGAGTTAGAGAATTAATCTTGGGGTAGGATGTATTATGCTAAGGTGTGATGGATTTGTACACCTGGCCTGTTGTTGCTTAGAGGAGCCCCTTTGTTGTTTGCTATTGGCTAGTTGCTGCTTGCCGTGGGCTGGTTGCCTGTTTGCGGTTGGCCCTTTGCTTCTGCTGTCAGCTAGTGCGGGTGGCTCTTTGCTGTGTGCTGTGGGCTTTTGCTGGCTGCTGTGACAAGTGCTGGTTGCCTGTTTACTGGCTGCAAATATCAAAGACGAGAAGTCTCACCTCCAGTCAGCCAGGAAACTGTGAGACTGGGCTACCTAACTGAAGCTCTCTGAAGACTAGTCTACGAAGCTATATGAAGTAGAAGTGCTGAGTCTAGACGGTGCCGAAGGCCAAGTGGCTAGTGACTGTTAATACCTATAAGACTCAAGTCCAGAGGCCCTCGAAGGCGTCATACAGAATCAGGTGACTGTATCCTATCACCAGGGTCTACAGCCTGACACTCAATAATTCACAGGCGAGACTCTCGTGGGATGGGGAACATGTCCATCAGACTGCTCTCACGCAACTAACTGTTCCTGCCTGCCTGCCTGCCTGCCTGCCTGCCTGCCTGTCTGTCTGCCTGCCTGCCTGCCTGCCTGCCTGCCTGCCTGCCTGCCTGTCTGTCTGGCTGGCTGGCTGGCAGGCTGGCTGGCTGGCTGGCTGGCTGGCTGGCTGGCTGGCTGGCTGGCTGGCTGGCTGGCTGGCTGGCTGGCTGGCTGGCTGGCTGGCTGGCTGGCTGGCTGGCTGGCTGGCTGGCTGGCTGGCTGGCTGGCTGGCTGGCTGGCTGGCTGGCTGGCTGGCTGGCTGGCTGGCTGGCTGGCTGGCTGGCTGGCTGGCTGGCTGGCTGGCTGGCTGGCTGGCTGGCTGGCTGGCTGGCTGGCTGGCTGGCTGTCTGTCTGTCTGTCTGTCTGTCTGTCTGTCTGTCTGTCTGTCTGTCTGTCTGTCTGTCTGTCTGTCTGTCTGTCTGTCTGTCTGTCTGTCTGTCTGTCTGTCTGTCTGTCTGTCTGTCTGTCTGTCTGTCTGTCTGTCTGTCTGTCTGTCTGTCTGTCTGTCTGTCTGTCTGTCTGTCTGTCTGTCTGTCTGTCTGTCTGTCTGTCTGTCTGTCTGTCTGTCTGTCTGTCTGTCTGTCTGTCTGTCTGTCTGTCTGTCTGTCTGTCTGTCTGTCTGTCTGTCTGTCTGTCTGTCTGTCTGTCTGTTGGTCAGAGTCTGAATCTCCAATAAAGATTCTAGATTTGCCTGTCATAAGATTGTTCTCTTATAGTCAGTTAGGTGTCATTGAGTATCATGAGTCGTCATAAGGGCAGTGTCGTCCGAGCACCGTCCCGGTGGTAATTGGTAGGCAGAAGGTAACCCAGAAACCCAACTAAAAATTGGTGACAACCACCGAGATTCGGGCGGTGTTGTCAAAGAATATCGAAGTGAATGGTCATAGACTTAGTGTTGCCACATTTAATGACGAAGTAAATGCAAGCATCTCCAAGGCTAGCGTGGTCGTTGTAAGATTGTAGAAAAATGTGTGGTACAGAAATGGAATAAGCCTGCAAACATAGCTGAAAGTCTACAAAGCAGTTGTATTATCCACACTGCTAGATGCTTGTGAAACCTGGACTGTTTTCCAGCGACACGACAGGAAATTAAACCAATTCCAGACAGTCTGCCTAAGGAAGCTACTGAAGATTAAATGCCAAGACAAGATCACAGACACTGAAGTCCTATACAGAGCATCCATGCTCAGTATCCACACTCTACTAATGAAGAACCAGATTCGCTGGGCTGGCCGCTTGACTCGCATACCAGATCACAGGCTCCCTATACAAAATTTTTACGGCGAGCTGCGCTTTGGTAAACGCCCCCAAGGCGGCCAGAGAAAACGCTTTATAGGCACTCTGAAGATCTCACTAAAAGCTTTTTGAAATCATCACGACACTTGGGAGACATTTGGGAGACATCACGACACTTGCCAAAGACTGACATTCGTGGCGTACATCATAACGCAAGGGTGTAGTCACTTGTGAAGCAAACAGGACTGCAAGAGCTGTGGAAAAAAAGGCTGGACAGAAAAGAACCACTACAGGGGATTTTCCTCCTACAATGTCAATCATTCTTTGCCCACATTGTCAAAGAATATTTCGAGCCAAAATAGGCCTTACCAGCCATCTTAGAACTCACCGCTCCAAAATTTCAACCCCATTGGATGAAATGAATGGGCATCATCATTCTTGATGAACAAACACCAGGCTACAATATTAACAACTTTTAAGTCATAATTGTAACACACACCGACTTCCTATTTTTAGCCACCCATTTTTGTTTGGTCCCAACCTCATTATTGTTTGGCACTGAATCTGTTAAGGCAATCATAATGATATTTCGTGTGGGGCACTACAAAGGAAATATTAACATGCAGTATAGAGGTAGTCATCATATTATGTCATGTAGGGCACCACGATGGACCGTTCAAAAAGGTGTCCCGTCAGCACTTGTTGGAGCGGAAGCAACCTTAATCATATATATTATCTCATAGGCTCTGTGTCACAAAGTTAGTTTGTCGAGGAGTAACAAAATCGGTGCCACAAATAACGAACCGATCAAACATTTTATATTTAAATTCTTGTACTCAGGTCTAACGCTCAATTAAGATACAACATTTATCGCAACATTCAACTGACTTATAGACTTGAACGTTGGGTTTTATTTCTTAAGTCCTACCTAGCACCATCTTAATAAATAAAATTAAAAAAAAAAACTAATTAACAGAAACAAAGAAATGTGACGACAGTATTCAATAATAGACGTAAATGAACACATTTTCTCTCATTCTATGCGGGCCCTTGTCTACCCCAAGGTATCAAAGAAAAGAAAATATATAGTTTTGTGTATCTGACACAGATACACACACTCTCGTGATTTGCATGCCCATAGTCAACTCGGCGTCTTTCACCAACCTCGGGACACACAGCATAGTAGGCGTTTGTGCTTCCACAAAACCACGCATGAGCATGATTGAGGCCAAAAATATTATCTGCCATTATGTCCACAGAGCTCTAACTCTAGGTTAAAACAATGTGAGAAGAGAATTCACTGTATTTAACGGCACCAGTTCAAAAATAACGGATACTAAATATTGTAGAAAATTACATAAGATCAGTAGTGTTAAAATAGACTTAAATTTCACCTGAAGTTGTTACGAGTACATAAAATCGTTGCCAATTTCGCTGTGCAATAGCCGTTTGAAGTTTTTAATCTTGACATACGAGAGAACTTCACACCACATAGTGGCAGACAGTTTGTGTAATTGATGTTAGCTACAGAACATCGCGTCAATTATTTTTACCAAGTAGCCTTTGAGGATGTTGTGGAATCATACAACATATATTTTAAACTTATCACTTTTAAGAATTGAGAAATAAAATTTAGTTAACTCAACGAATTGCGTGGGTTCCGCGTTATTTCATGCTGAATTAACATTTCCATTCGTCTCAGTCACATGATAATAACACCTGATAACGCCAGTTATTACAGAGCACATTAGTACACAGCTAGCCTGAAAGAACTTCAAAGCAGAGTTAAGCAATAAATCAAAAATACAAAAATCCCTATATAAAGGACGGAACATGCAAAGTAAAATACTATTACTAGTCTTAATCACGACAAGTCATTTATTGGGGAATCCCATACATAGGCTCCTGAAATAGCACGAGCAATAATTTCACAGGTATTGATTATTACTCATAGACGTAAGGGGGAAAAATAGACATATACGGACACTTTACACAAAATAAACTTTAAAAGCATTAGTGGCCCTGTTAGATTCAAATCTGTCGCTTTCAAACGACGACAAAGACTCGATGTAGAAATAAATGGACTTTTGACGCACGGTCAACTTATCTTTCGCTGCCTTTCATGTCCCTGTGAAACATAGGCCCTCAACCCATCACGCCGAGCCCCGAGTAGGCTCGTTTATGATTGGTTGGATTATGCAGCTGAAGTTTTCTACAGTTTGATATAGCCAGTCTCAAGCCAACCTTCATTACCTTACGACACGCTTGCACGGTTACCGTGTTACTGTTATTCGTTTCATCAGAACCTACAATAATTGAATATAGACAGAATTCGTATCTAACTATAGAAATACGTTTCAGAAGTGAATATTGTACTAGGGGAAGTCAATAAGTAAGTCACAAATGGCTGTAGAAAAACAACCAAGTATGATAACAACTTTAAACCAGTTTATTTGTATGCATACTTTGTCCCTTTATTTCTCAACATAATTTCCACCAACATAGATGTACTTAGACCATAGTTTCATCAGTCCTCCCAACCCGGCTGCATAGAACTGCGTGCTCTGTTTTCTAAACCACGTTTTTGACTTCACATTTAACTTCGGCGTCATTCGCGAAATGTCTTTCCTCCAAGGTGGGTTTTCAGTGGACCAAAAATGTGGAAATCGCTAGGGGCTAAGTCGGGGCTGTAAGGTGGATGTTCAAGAACTTCTCACCTTAGTTGGTTAATTTTCTCCTGAGTTAATCGAGCCGTATGTGGTCTGGCATTGTCATGAAGAAGCAACACTCCTCTAGTCAGCAGGCCTGGAAATTTCAATCGATCATGTATTATGCTGTACGCTGAACCATGTGAGCACCCTATTGGAGATGTTACAGAGTCTATTGTTACTCGCCTGAAACCTCTAATAATCTCCTCCACCCACTGTACGGATGCTTCTGCTGCAATCTCAACAGGACGACCAGATCGGATTCCATCAGCAATGTTAGAGCGCCCTTGAGAAAATTTTTCTACCCAGCTATGCACCGTTTTACGGGACAAACATTTGTCAGCATAAACAGGAAGCATTTCCTTATGAATGTCCTTTGCAGGCAGTCCTTTTGCCAGCAAAAAACGCACAACAGCACGTTGCTATTTGGTCGTACACTCCGTAAGTACAGTCGCCATTTTGTTTATGCGCTGCGCATGAGACATCTAGCGCCACCTGACGAATGGGAATATAAAGTTCGATGTTGCTGTCACGTAATGACACCTGTAGAAAACACCAATTACATTTACCTGCCATCCCACAGAACTGTGTGACTTACTTATTGACTCGAGCCGCGTACTTTGTGGGAATACAGAGGCGCAGATGTGCCGGGTCTGGAATTATACTAATAACGGTTTCTCTTGTCCTCCAGAGGAGCATGCTGGGCGGACAGTATTCTTTTTTAAAGAAGGGAAAATAAACCATAGCAACCATTGGGATGAAGTCTGGACAGACAGTAGTCTGGTTAAAGGGTGGAAGATCTAACATTGTCACCGCTGTTAGTTAGTTAGTTAGTTAGTTAGTCGACAGATCATCCTCATTGCACATCGAACCATTCAGTCCATAAGTGCTCTGATCCCCTCCTCAGCAAACCCCGCAGCGTATAGCGGCTAACGACACCAGTTCTGTGTTGGTTTATCAATCGTCTTTGGCTTCCTGCGTAGTGTTTTTGTTTGAACACGCCTCTTTTAATTTGCTGTTCTCGCAGTCTGGCCATGGTTGTAGATTCACAGTCATCACTTGGTTCTCGCAAAAGTCTTAGACAATTAGGCATTCAAAATGTTAGCCTGGTCCTTGGCGCGTCCGCCCTTCACAGTAGCCTTACCTGTGAGCTTGTCTGCCCGCTCATTTCCTTGTACTCCCGCATGTCTGGCACGAAGATGAAGCTAATCTTTGCCTGGCGAGACCGCTCCAGAGACAGCAACCATTCTCTTCGGATCCACCCCATCTCTATCCTCTTTAGCATGCTCATTGAGTCGCTAAGGAAACATGCCCTATTGAATGTCTGTGTCTCGAGCCATGTTATTGCTTTACTTACTGCCATGTCTTCCATAGTCAGGCTGCTTGTGGTCTCAATAAAAGCACCGGAGTCCTCCTTCACAATTCTCCCTCCGGCCTGAGCCGTAAAGACCCATGAGCTTCTCACGCGTTGGACGACCTGTCTGTGTAAATGACAGCGTCACCGTCTACCGAATTCTCGAAAATCAACGCTTGTACTTCCGCCTCCAAAGCAGCCGGATTTTATTGTCTGCATTTTCTGTCTAGTTGGATGCAAACTGAAAAGGATGTACAGAAATCTGTTGGCACTTGTATCCACTCCTCGCCAGGTTCTAAGTCCTCAAGTCCACTGTGATGAAGTCTGGACAGACACATAGGAGGGAAGATATAATATTGTCTCCGCTGAGCTGAAGTCTGGACAGACACAAGTCTGGTCATAGGAGGGAAGATATAATATTGTCTCCGCTGAGCTGAAGTCTGGACAGACACAAGTTTGGTTATAGGAGGAAAGATATAATATTGTCTCCGCTGCGATGAAGTTTGGACAGACACAAGTCTGGTTTTTATTTTAAAAAAAAAGGGGGGGGGGAAGGGGGGGGGGAAGGGGGGGGACATCTGACATTGTCTCCACTGTGATGAAGTCTGGGCAGACATGTCTGGTTATAGAGGGAAAAATAACGCGTTGTCTCCTTTGTGATGAAGTCTGGACAGACATGTGTGGTTATAGACGGAAAAATAAAATATTGTCTCCGTTGTGATGAAGACTGGACAGACACGTCTGGTTATAGAGGGAAACATAAAGCATTGTCTCCCCTGTGATGAAATCTGGACAGATATTAGATTAGTCTGGTTAATGTAGGGGAGATCTGACATTGTTTCACTGCGATGAAGTCTAGCAGAAAGCGAGCAAGAGTTACAAAACCTAGTAGAACAAGTAAACAGTCATAGTGCAGAATATGGCTTAGCTATTAACATCCTAAAAACCAAAACAATGACAATTAACAACAGAAAGGAAAGGTCATCAATGAACATCACAGTAAACGGGGAGATACTAGAACAAGTAACAAGTTTCTCCTATCTTGGACATGTAATAACAGATAATGGCAGAAGTGAAATAGAAATAAAAAATAGAATAGGAATGGCCAAAAATGCTTTCAACAGCATGAAATCAGCATTAACATCTAGAGAGATTAACAACGTATTAAAAATTAGAATTGTCAAATGTTACGTATATTCAACACTAGTGTATGGCGCAGTAGCCTGGACATTGAACAAGCAACTAGAAAGTCGACTAGATGCCCTGGAGATGTGGATATACAGATGAATATGTCGTATTTCATGGAACAGAAACAAATCAAATACAGAGGTTCTAGAAAAACTGGGAATGAACAGAGAGATGATGAAATAAATAAAAAAGAGGCAAGTGAAATATTTCGTCCACGTTAAAAGACATAACATTACTATAAAAACCATACTGGGGTGGGGGGTGGGGGGGGGGCAAGGCTGAGGGCAAGCGAGCAAGAGTGGACAACGATACAAGTGGGAAGATAACATCAAGAGATGGACGAGCATAAGTCTGACATAATGTACAGTCAAGGCGATAGTGCTGGAGATCCATTGTTGTCAACCTTCATTGTGAAGATGACACCTGGTTGATTGATGAAGTCTGGACAGACAGTTGTTTTGTTAAAGGAGGGAAGATATAACATTGCCTCCAATTTGATGAAGTCTATACAGACAGTAGTCTGATTAAAGAGGGAAGGATATAACATTTCTCCGCTGTGATGAGATCTGGACAAACAGTAGTCTGGTTAAAGAGTGGAAGATCTAACATTGTTTCCACTGTGATGAAGTCTGGACAGACAATAGTCTGGTTAAAGAGTAGAAGATCTAACATTGTTTCCACTGTGATGAAGTCTGGACAGACAATAGTCTGGTTAAAGAGTGGAAGATCTAACATTGTTTCCACTGTGATGAAGTCTAGACATACAATAGTTTGATTGATTGATTGATTGATTTAGGAACCGAAATCACAGCATTCGGGGCATTCCCATAAGCGCTCCGTCCCCATCCTCAGCAGCCAGCGAAGAGTTCCAACACTAATAGTTCCAGTAGCAATCTGATTATATGTCCGTCTCGCCTTTCCTCTGAGCGTCGAGCGTCGGCCAGATCCTCTCGTCACACCTCGCTGTCTCATTCTTACCAGACTATGGTGAGCCATTTGCTCCTCCGAGGTGTACACGTGCTCCCACAAGGCCGCAACCACGTCTGTCTTGTCATGCATCAATACTCCAAGTTTTGCCGAGCCAGCCAATCTGTCCAACTGTTCATTCCCCAGCACACCGGCATGCCCCGGAGAAAAGATCCAGGTGATGCTTGCTATCCGTGACCTCTAAAGCGAAGCAAGCCACTCTGCACGAAGCCTGCCTGTTCTCACCCTCCTCAGCAGGCTTTCTGAGTCAGTTACAATCACAATGTTTGTATGTATCGTGTTCTCTATCCAGCGGAAAGCTGCACTGACCGCCTCCACCTCCATTCTTAAGCTAGATGTTGTGTCATCATACGCCAGGCTCTCCTGCACCAAACGCCGAGCATTAGCTAAGAATCCCCAGGCACTTCTCCTACCTCTCAAAACCGACCCATCCGTGTAGATAATCACATCACCCGGGCGAGAATTATTCTGAATTAGTTGCTGAATTTCCACTTCCGTGGCCCCTTCTGGCCACTCCCTGCACTCCCGGCTAAATGTGATTATAACTCTGCACAAGTCTGACTGCTCGGCTGGCACTCTGACCCACTCCTCTCCTCGCCTGATGTTCTCCAATGGGCACACCTGTCTGATCGTATCCTCCGCCTGAGCCATCCATGATTTCCCTCTTATCAGTCTCTGACCCTTAACTACGTCCAGCGCCTCATGCAACGGGTGATCTGTGTCTGCAGCTACTCTGAGGTATGCCTTCGCCTGCATCACCTTGTGCCTACCAGCAATATTAGGCAGACCAAGGATGTAACACATACACACTACTGGGGTGTCTCTGGTGCATCCCAGAATGACCCGCATAGCTTCGTTCTGTATGCGCTATAATTTCACCAGCTAACTCTTTGAGACAGTGAGCAGTCTTAGTTAATAATCAGTCACTGAGAGGATCAAGTGCTGGTATAGTGTGAAGAGCATTCTCTGCTCTGTGTCCATTGCAGCCATAGTTTTAAGTGCAATGAGTCCCTTTTGAGATCTTGTCACAACCGTCTCCACATGGTCCTTGAAGGACAGACTCCTGTCAAATGTGATTCCCAGATACTTCAGTTTGTTCTCTCTGTTGACGCTTCTGCCATCTATCGTGAGGCTTGGGGCATCATATCTCACAATCCTGTTGTCCAGAGAGCACCACAACAGAGCTGCCTTTTCCGGGTTGATGACAGCACTCATTTCAGTGCACCAGTCAATCACTTTGTCTACTGTCGCCTGTAGCTCCTGGGCTGTTTGATCCCTATTTCTCTCCTGCCTGTATGCAAGAATATTATCTGCAAATGTTAGAATCCTTCCAACCCCTGGTGCTTCTAGGTATGCAATCTTGCTCGTATACACATTAAAGAGCACCTGTGAGATTGCAGATCCCTGTGGCAGTCCCGGGGTTAGAATATGTGTCTCTGAGGTCCATGCACCCAGACGGAGAGCAACCCGACGAGAATGAAGGGCGGCTGCTATCCAGTTCACCAACCAGGGATTGACCCCCTTCTCCATAAGTGCAGTCATCAAAATATCATAGCGAACTCTGTTGTACGCATCCTCGAGACCAAGCGCTGCCGCCATCGTTTCCTGTCTACTCTGGAACCCCTCATAAACATCAAAGGCAAAAGTGGCTGCATTTGACCAGGTATCTTTTCCTGGCCTGTAGCTCCCCAGGCCTCTTGGAAGAAGCTTCCCCCTTTCCAAAAACTCTTGCAGCTTGACAGCGACTATCTTCTCTAAAACCTTCCCAAATGTATTTTAAAGGGTGATGATTCTAAAGCCGTCAAGCTTAGAATGATCCTTGTATGGTTTTGGGAGAGGGATGAGATAGCTATGCAACCAATCCTGCAGTACTGATGCTGTCCTAATGCTCTGATTAAAGCAGTCGGCCATCTCCTTCAGGTCTACATCGCTCAAAGCCTTCATGTGGCCATACCTGACACCATCAGGCCCTGGTGCCGTGTCTTTTGCCTTTTTCAAAATATGTTGAACATCTTCAACCCGTATGATGTCTTCATAAGGCATATTCTACATTGTGCCAGATAATTTTTCTCTAACTGCATCCCTGGTATCCGCATCATTATGATTGGTCTGCTCTAAAAATCTCAATAGTCTGATTAAAGAGTGGAAGATCTAACATTGTTTCCATTGTGATGAAGTCTGGACAGACAATAGTCTGGTTAAAGAGTAGAAGATCTAACATTGTTTCCACTGTGATGAAGTCTGGACAGACAATAGTCTGATTAAAGAGTAGAAGATCTAACATTGTTTCCACTGTGATGAAGTCTGGACAGACAATAGTCTGATTAAAGATTGGAAGATCTAACATTGTTTCCACTGTGATGAAGTCTGGACAGACAATAGTCTGGTTAAAGAGTGGAAGATCTAACATTGTTTCCACTGTGATGAAGTCTGGACAGACAATAGTCTGATTAAAGAGTGGAAGATCTAACATTGTTTCCACTGTGATGAAGTCTGGACAGACAATAGTCTGATTAAAGATTGGAAGATCTAACATTGTTTCCACTGTGATGAAATCTGGACAGACAATAGTCTGGTTAAAGATTGGAAGATCTAACATTGTTTCCACTGTGATGAAGTCTAGACATACAATAGTCTGATTAAAGAGTGGAGGATCTAACATTGTTTCCAATGTAATAAAACATTACTACTGTATTCTGGTTAAAGAAACGAAGATCAGCCACTGATAGCTGGGCATACATTTGTCTGGTTAAAGAAGGGAGGATGTAGTATGCTCTGAAGGTGTGTGTTGCTTACCCGCAGTGATAAACCCAGTCATCACTTGTCCCCAATTCTTCAAGTCATACATGAGTGAACAGCTATAATTGAGGGGATATAGTAATTACACGAGACTTAGTGAAAAGTTACAAATATAAAAGCTTAACTCATCACCAGCATCACATGCAATGTCGACAAGCGTCGGTGGTCACGGTAGCCCGATCACACGATCCCTGTAGTCTCGAATCAAGTGCCCCCTCTGGTATGTATCTACCTTGACGTGATAGAGTGGCTTGCGTGTTCCAATGACCCCAGGCACCGTGTTTACGGTAGCACAGCTGCTGGTAGAGTCTCCCATGTCAGACAGGTCAAGGGATAAGGAACATACATACGTTGACTTGTAGATAGAATGAAAACAGGTAAAGGCTAGGAAAATCAAACTCGAGAAAATGCTAGTCGAAATCAGTTGAATTGAGCCACATGCTTGACGAAACAGGTAAAACAACTCATTTGATGATGGTGTGGATCAGGTCTGTGTTCTTGTCTAGATGATGACATTCGGGTATTTATTTATTTGCCATTACTCTTTCCCCATCTAGTCAGTTGTCACCAACAGTCAAGTTTATTTTTATTCATAATATGCATCTGAAAAACATCTGAAGGCTGAGGAAATGTGGTTTCTGAGACGAGACTGAATTATCAGTTACTTCAAATTGTTGGTTTCAACTGTTTCTATAACAGGCGACACATGGGAATGGTGATTCTCATCCGCGACAGTATGGTGGCTTCAGAGCTAGACATGTCCAGTTGGGACAGTGGTGACATACAAATACAGGCGGTTAGAGTTCAATCCGGTCTACCATTCGTGTTGGTGAATGTTTATGCAGTAACGAGGGTGTGGATTCCCAGAAGTGGCAATGCTTAAGTGACATATTAGGTCACGAGAGGAATGTTATTTTCTGGGGCGATTTCAACGCTAAAGGCAGATCATGGGGAAACATATCCTCCAACACACAAGGGGGAAGGAGCTCGAGTCTGCACTTGAAACCATTGACTTGGTTTAGATCAGTGTTTCCCAACGTGGGGCGCACGCCCCACAGGGGGGCAATTTGACTGTTAAGGGGGGCAATTCGAAAATGGAAGAAATCGGCTGAATATAACAAAACGGGGAGACTTGAGACTGAAGTTAACTAAATTGGAACCTGACATAAGATCTCTTTGCAGCAAGCATCAAGCGCAAGGATCTCACTAAATTTAAATAATAAATAATTACTAATAATTAAAATAATATAGAAAAATCTTTCATTAAAATTATTTTGTACTTGAATTTCAGTTCTCCATTATATGTTTTGAAAATTTACTTACTGTGTTTGCTCAATAATTACCTAGTGATTTCTTCCTAAAACCTATCATTCAAGTTTCTTTAGTGAACATTTCAATTTTTGAATATTAAAAATAATGTATATGTTGAGGGGGGGGGGGGCATGGTGCGGGGGAGGGGGCAACATGAATTTTAGAAAGGCTTAAGTGGGGCATGGTACAAAAAAGGTTGGGAAACACTGGTTTAGATCAACAGTGGCTATATCATCAGGACAGCAAGTCGTCCAGGTGATGAGGACAGTGTTATTGATCTGGCGCTGGTTTCGTCTTAACTCACTACAGTCTGTAGCTAGGGCGTACTAAGGTACCACGGCAGCGACCACCACCACCCTTGCAGCATATTGGTGGAAAAAGGCAGAACCAGGCAGCACAAGTCAACGGTCAAGACGTTCGAGTATGACAGTACAGGGCAAGATGTGGTGAGTAAAATAATGCGCGACAAGCGCAGAAAACTTCAGGGCAGGAAACAAAGCTGAGAGCAGCCACCTTGGTGGAATTTTGAGGTGGAAAAGGCCTAGGTGGAAAAGCGTAGTGCTGTAAGGAAATGGCAAAACGCCAAAAAGAACAGAGTTGCTCACCCTAGTCCCTGCATGCACTTAGAAAGAGAGATGTACACAAAAGTAAGCTACTTTAAAAAAAACTGGTTAGGGTGGTTAAATGTGAAAAGTGGGCAGAGGTATGTCACAGAGTAAGTACTGACAAGTCACTGAAATTGTTCTGGCGACTACATAAAAGCACGAGTAGGGCAGTCAAGAATAAGAGTATTCCTGACTTCCAAGGTGCTGTCCTCATCTGGCAGAGGACTGGCGAGAACAAGGGTAAAGCCCTCTTCGAACGCTATCTAGAGCAGAGAAACCAGACAGACATGAGAGGTCGAAATCTCACCAAGGAGGTCACCTCAGATAGGTGGAATGCCCAGAACATTTCGGATGAAGACACAGTGACAGTGAAAGAAATCAAGGCTGTGCTTCGACGTTAAAAAAAACAGCGCTCCAGGGCCAGATAGCATAAGTAAGATATGACAGCATCAATAGGTGTACCGACAACGAGCTAGAAAATTAGCAGACATGTACAACAACAGTATAGAGAGTGCTAGCATCAAGGAGGAGTGGTTACACAGCTATCTGATTCTCTTGCCGAAGTCTGGCAAATACCACACAAACATTCAGGGATATCGAGTAATAACCATGCAGAATACAATAGGCAAGCTGCTGGAGAAGTCAATTGCCTGAAAAATATCAAGCCAACTAGAGAGGCAAGGTGTTTTCCCATCTACCCTAGGAGTGTACCGTCCAAAAAGAGAAACCTGGACTAATGCAGCAGTTTTTGCCCATGATGTCTATGAAGGTTTCTACTCAGGCATTGAAACCTTTGCTGCAGCGATTGATCTTGAGGACGCGTACAACAGAGTACCATTGGATTTTTTAATGCTTCAGCTTCTGGAACTCAACATAAGTATTGTCCTCCTTAGTTGGATCGCTGCAGCCCTCTTCCAACGGAAAGTAGTCATGAAATGTGGCAGTTGGACTTCAGAACCAACAACAATATATCCTGGCCTACCACAGAGATCACCATTATCTCCGGTGCTGTGAGAATCACCAGCGAGCAAATCATAGGACCGGGGAGGAGATTATTATATGCAGGCGTTGTTTTAGTGTATCGTTAGGGCAAGGATAGATATCAGGCTGCTGTGGAACTACAAACCGAACTCAGTCGCATAAGCACTTGGTGTGTTGAAGCTGGGGCAATGGTCAACCAAACAAAGGCAACAGTGACATGGTTCTCTTTGAATAACCATATTGTCAACATCCCTACGCCAATTGTAAATCTGGGTACAATTTGATCGAAGCCTAGCTTATACTGAGCATGTAGACCAGGTGATAACAAAGGCGAAGCGGGGTTTGGCTGCGATGCGGGTTATGGCAGCAGCAAGCTGTTAGCAGCGCCATCTATGTCTTCTTTACGAGGGTCTGGTCCTTTCTATTTTGGAGTATGCGATGGCGATCCTGACTCTTAGCCATAAGCAGATAGAAAGGATGGAAAGGATACAGAACGAAGCTATGCGCATTATTCTTGGATGTACAAGAGATACAGCATGCAAGATGATGCGCTACCTTCTTGATTTTCCAACCAGGTTTTCCAACCTCAGTATTCTGAGGGACAGAATACAATTCTGCCAAGCACGTGCCTATCTCAAAGTCAACGCAAAAACACAACATCACTGCACAGCGAGATCAAGAAGGTTAAGGGCAGCAGTTTAAACAGACGAAAGTCGTGGATGAATCAAGCCGAAGACATTCTTCAGCAGGTGTGTTCACTTGAAGACTTAGAACCTGGCGAGGAGTGGGTACAAGTGCGAACAGAGTTATGTGCATCCTTTTCAGTGTGCATCAAACTGGACAGGAAATGCAGACAAGAAAATCCAGCTGCTATGGAGGCGGAAGTACAGGCTCTGATCTTCGAGAATTCGTTAGAAGATGATGCGGTCATTTACACAGATGGATCGGTAGTCCGAGGAGTGAGAAGTTCATGGGCCTTTAAGTCTCAGGCCGGAGGGAAAATTGTGAAAGAAGAGTCTGGCGCTTTTGTTTTGACCACAAGCAGCCTGACTATGGACGTCATGGCAGTAAGTAAAGCAATAACATGGCTCGAGACACAGACATTCAATAGGGCATGTGTCCTTAGTGATCAATGAGTATGCTCAGGATGATAGAGATGGGGTGGGTCCGAAGAGAATGGCTGCTGTCTCTGGTGCGGTCTCGGCTGGCAAACATTAGTTTTATCTTCATGCGGGTGTACGCGGGAATGAGCAGGCTGTCAGGCTTGCATTTAGGGCTACTGTGGAAGGCGGACGAGCCATGGACCAGGCAGACATTCTGAATGCTCTACGAGAAGTAAGTCGTTTACTAGAACCAAGCGATGACTGGGAATCTACAACTATGGTGAGGCTGCGAGAACAGCAAGTTAAAAGAGGCGTGGCCAAACAAGAACACTACTCAGGAAGCCAAAGAAGAGTAATAAACCAACACAGAACTGGTGTCATGAGCCGCTACACGCTGCGGGATTTACTGAGGAGGGGATCCGAGCACTTATGGACTGAATGGTTCGATGTGCAATGAGGATGATCTGTCGACTAACCAACCAACCAACCAACCAACCAACCAACCAAACAACCAACCAAACAACCAACCAAACAACTAACTAACTAACTAACTAACTAACTAACTAACTAACTAACTAACTAACTAACTAACTAACTAACTAACTAACTGGTTTCTGAAGAAAATGCAAAGAATACCTTGGACAGACAGGGAAAAGAAAACAAATGACCAAATGACCAAGTCCTACAAGAAACACATGAAAATTGAAAACTGACCAGAGAAATTAGACGTAGAAATTAAAATATATTTTGGTCACGTTACGAGAAGAAATAAAATGGAGAACTTGGTGACTACTGGCAATATCGAGGGAGGGGAAGAGAACAAGGGAAGATAGAGAAGTAAATCTCTGGACGGCTTGGCCACGCTGCATGGTCGAGACAGGACAGCGGAGCTGATCCACGACTCTGGTGATCGAGTGAGATGGCGAAACATGACCACCCACGCTTATTGGCATGGCACATGATGATGATGAACATGCATAATTTCTTACAAGGGAAATGGAATGGTTCCCATTATAGACTGCGCCGCCGTAGGATCTCAGGCACATGGGGGGAAAACACGCCTCAAGGAGGATCGAAAACAATCACGCGTGATAGGTAGGCGTGCTAGCCACTGCGTTACTGGGACTTCCCTATATGTGTACGTGGGGTTTGGCTAGTTAGCTACCCTGTGGTGTTCTAATACAAGGTTTAAAAAAAGTAATAAAGGCGAGAGGATCGACTTCATTGCACCGGGTTGTATACCACATGACTCGGTCTCTTTACACAAGGCAGCCTACCGAAAGCGACGCACGGAGCACAAACTCCGTAGCTCCAGCGACAACCCAAGGGAGTCTCCTGAGAAAAGGCACTCGTGAACCGAATGACGTGACCTGGAATCGATCCCACAATTGTCGGAGCGCGAGGCAGACGGAGTAACCACTTGGCCACGGAGACTCCTTGCTGTGCTCTAATGTGTTACAAGATTCCCCAGCAGGGAATGTGCTAGATCTCGTGACAATGTGCCCCCCCCCCCACTCCACCCCCGTCTTATCTTCTCTCTTCTCTGTCTTCATCACCAACATGTTCTTTTCCTTCTTGTGTAACCTAAACCACTTGCTGTCTGGGGTGCAACGATAAAAACGACAATAACCAGTCTACCTAACTCACTACACGTTTAAGTATGTCATTGAATCCAGGCCTAGTATATTTGAAATCATGTCAACTTATATTTTCTTCGACAGTGAATACATTTACCTATGTCACTGTCTCAATAAACTAGTAGCAAATACATCGTTTCAAATAAACAGCCCAGAAATGGAGTACAAGGACTGTGTTAACTGCACTCGAGAAATCAGTGATGAATATGTGTCCATTCTGGCGAATAGGATCATCAGGGACATCATTGTTGATGTTCTGTGTATAGGCGTCTGCTACTTTATATCTGTGTTCGGAATTGTTACCAACGCTATCAGCATCGTCGTATACGTGAAGCATGGCATCAAAGACAGCGCTACGGTTCAGTTCCTCAGTTTATCAACGTCAGACTGTGTGCACTCCATGCTAATTTTCATGTTTTCTGTCAGCGTTTTCTTCGGCCAAGTTAAACCCGATCTCACAGCGGTGGATCCACTTTCTCTTTCTTACTGTGTAACTACAGCCCGAGAGAAAGTATATGCCACGTCAGTTATCATAATTTTCATGATGTCCATTGAGAGATGCTTCTGCGTGGCATTCCCTTTTACCGTCAAGCGTATTTTCTCCAAGTCACGGTCGGCTGCAGCCATTATCTGCGCTGCTTTGATCTTTGCTTCATTTTTAGTACCAGAATATCTAAGCACCGGGCTAGTCTGGACCTTCGATAGAGCTATGAACAAATCCCGACTAATGTACTGGTCTTCCGGCGCCAAGCCAGGTTCAGATTTGTGGAAGGATATAATTCTGGCCGGTATATTACCAGTGTTGTCCGGCATTACAGCCACGACGTGTGCCGTGTATATGATATCAGCTATCAAAGCCTCCCACAAATTTCGGCAGTTTGGAACAACTGGAAATCCGCAGAACAATTTTTCGACGGAAAACGAAGTACACAACAGAGTAAAAACGAAAACGAGGAAGCCGAAAAACGACGTAAGACTCACCAGAACTGTCATTGCTGTTGATATTATTTTTATAATATGTAACATACCAAAATGTATAGTGATTACATCATCTGCTATGCCGCTGTTCCTACCTGATTTCAACTTCCTCGCCTCTCCAAAATATCACAATTTAATGACAATAATTTACATTATAACATACACATTTGAGGCCATAAATGGGGCATGCACCTTCTTAATTTACTATAGTTTCAGCACAAAGTTTAAAACAACCGTGGATCATACGCTTAGCAAACTTTCTTACCACCGATACAAAATGTGTCAAAAACGTTCTTCATTGTAAGCTATTTCAGGTCTGTTGTGTTAATGGTTACTGCCACAATTTGTGTTCGGCTCTCTCTCTCTCTCTCTCTCTCTCTCTCTCTCTCTCTCTCTCTCTCTCTCCTTTCTCTCTCTCTGTCTCTGTCTCTCTCTCTCCCCCCTCTCTCTCTGTCTCTCTCTCCCTCTCTCTCTCTCTCTCTGTCTCTCTCTCTGTCTCTCTCTCTGTCAGTCTCTCTTCTCTCTCACTCTATCTTCTCTCTCTCTCTCTTCTCTCTCTCTCTCTCTCTCTCTCTCTCTCTCTCTCTCTCTCTCTCTCTCTCTCCCTCTCTCTCACGCCATCTCTTAGCTTTTTGAATACTGTCTAAATATACATTACTTGCCATCCTAAAATACCTACAGATAACAAGAAATCAGTTTATATCATTATACTGTATATTGTTTGCTCTTTATTATTATTCATTGATCATTGGCACCTTGCCGTCTTGACAGACGATAGTTTGTGCTTCAAAAAGGTATAATAACTTTTACCCATGGCGGTAGAGAATGTGACTGGTAAGGACAATTCGCGCTGCAAATGTTCGTTCACAGTGGATGCATGTGAACACATGGTTATTTCCACCTTCATGCACCATCTTAGGTCTCACACGCTCGGTGTGTGACTTATCTGCAATAATTTTCTCCTTTGTCTTTATTCCATTTCTGATATTTGCCCTCCATGCAGCACGTTCAACGGCTACTTGCTCCCAATGTGCATTATCAATGCCTGTATCAATCATGTCCCGCTTACACACATCTTTCTATCGTAGTAGAGGCCGACCCTGAGATCTCTTACCCATCTGTAATTCACCAAAAAAAGATGTCCTGTGGTATTCTACCATCATCCATCCTCCTAAGATGTCCTATCCATCTAAGTCTACGAAGACTGAGCATGGAATAAACCGTCACACAACCTGATCTTTCCAATACTTCAGCATTTGTGATTTTGTCTTGCCAATTAATACCAAGAATTCTTCGCAGACACCGCATATGAAAGCTGTTTAAACAGTTCTCTTGGTGTGAGTAAGTTGTCCAGGTTTCACTGCCATAAAGAAGAGTACTAAGGACACAGGCTTGGTAGACAAGGACTTTTTGTTTTGGCAGTAAGCTTCCTGTTCTCTTAGACTCTTTTTCTTAACCTGTTCATTGTTGTTGCTGCCTTACCAATCCGGATGTTGATTTCCTGATCTAGGGATAATTTGCTATTTACCACTGATCCTAGATATGTAAAATGGTCTACCATCTCTAGTTCGGCGTCGTCAATAAAGATTGATGGTACCCCATGTGCACATTGTGACATAATCTGTGTCTTCTTTTTGCTAATTGTTAAACCAAATTCGGAACAAACATTGGAGAATGCAGATAGTAGTCATTGTAATTCTTCCTCAGAGTGGGTCGTAACTGCAGCATCATCTGCAAAAAGCAACTCTCTGATCAGTATCCTCCTAATTTTGGTCTTGGACTTCAATCTCTGAGCATAGCAGAGGCCGCCATCTGAGCGTGAGTGAATGTATATACCATCATCCTGATCACGAAAGGCATATTTCAGTAGAAGTAAAAAGTATATTCCAAAGAGGGTGGGAGCTAGTACACAACCTTGCTTAACGCCACTCTTGATTTCAAACAATTCAGAAGTTGCACCATCAAACTTGATTATACCCTTCATGCCTGTGTGGAACGATTCCACAATGGACAGAAGAGTTGATGGGCAGCCAATCTTCTTTAGTGCCTTGAACAGACCCTCACGACTGACCAAATCAAATGCTTTTGTGAGGTCGATGAAGGCAATAAACAGTGGGTGATTCTGTTCACGGCATTTTTCTTGCATTTGTCGCAATGAGAATATCATATCAATGGTAGACCGGTTCTGTCGAAAGCCACACTGTGATTCGGGGTAGGCTTGATCTCCTAGGACCTGAAGTCTGCGCAGAACAATTCTGGCAAAATACAAGTGAGAAACCCCTATAGTTGTTGCAGTCGCTCCAATCGCCCTTGTTCTTGTACAGTGTTATGATGTTTGAATCTTTGAAATCCTGTGGGACTTGTCCTTCTCGCCAGCATAGCTCTATTAGCTGGTGAATATGTAGAGTGAGTGTGTCTAGCCCACTTCTGATAACCTCTATTGGAATCCCATCCTTACCTGGAGCCTTGCCAGATGCAAGTTCATTTATAGCACACTTAACTTTTGTTGTGGTGGAAAGTGTGTCCAGGTGGTCAAGAGTTGGTAGAACCTCTAAGGCGTTGAGGGCATCATCCGCTAGTTTGGTCTCACTTGAGTAAAGCTCCAAAGAGTGCTCTACCCATCTGTCCATCTGCTGTTTCTTATCAGTTATGATTTCTTCAGTCAAGGTTGTTTTCAATGGTGCTCTTCTTTTGATCATTGGACCACAGGCTTTCTTTATTCCTTCATACATGCTTCTGATGTTTCCCTTATCACTTGCGATTTGAATGGACTCACATGACTTGATCCAATCATCATTTGCACACTGCCTGGCAGCCTTTTGCACATCCTTCCTAGCTTGCTTTAGCTCACTCAGAGTGTTACGCGTTGGTCTTTCCTTGTTTCTTAAGAGAGCTATCTTCTTCTTATCAATCAAGGGCTGCAGAGTCTGGCTGTTTGCCGCAAACCAGTCCTGCCTCTGATGATCCACAGTGCCGTAAACCCATACGGCAGTTTTATCAAGAGTTTCCTTAAGTTGACCCCACTTTTCATTTACTGTACAATTTTCTGGTGTATCAGTGAAAGCGTCTTCAAGTTGCTGTTGAAACTGAAAGCACTTTTCAGGATCGTGACTGTTAATAATATTAATCCTGGGGCTAGATTTGTGTTTTGCTGTGTAGATTCTCTTTGGTCTCAGTCTAACCCTAGCAACAACCGAAGAATGATCCGTTTCACAGTCAGCACTGTGGTAACTTCAAGTCAATGATATATGGTTCAGATGTTGTCTCCGTGTGATGATGAAGTCTAGCTGGTGCCAATGGCCGGATCTTGGATGTTTCCATGTGACCTTATGCAGCTCTTTTGTTTTAAAAAAGGAATTTGCAATACATAGGTCATTTCTGGTGCAATGCTCCAGCAGCCTTTGCCCATTTTCATTCATGTGACCGGATGTTGTATTTTCCAAGGCACACTGGCCATGAACTCGAGTCCTTGCCCACACGAGCATTGAAGTCACCGAGCATATAAATGTAGTCAGATTTTGGAACTGCCTTGATCACAGAGTCTAACTCCTCATAGAACGAATCCTTCACATCATCAGAGGTATCGAGTGTCGGTGCATTTGCAGTAATAATGGTGGCAAAACCACAAGAAGTTGCCAAGCGCAGGGATAATAGTCTTTCAATTCCTCCTGCTTGAATTTCAATCATTCCCAGTAGCGAATTCTTCACTGTAAAACCCACACCGTGTTACCTTTTTTCTGCCTGCCCTATACCCTTCCAAAAAAAAAAGGTGTAATTGTTTTCCCTGAGTGACCCTTCCTCAGCGAGGAGAGTCTCCTGCAGACCAGCAATATCAATGTTAAGATGATTGAGTTAGGCATCATTCACAGCCGTTTTTCTCACATATTCAATATTGGTCAAGTCAGTGGAAAATTCTGGACACATGGTTCTCACGTTCCAGGTTGCAAGCCGTAGCTTGAGGTTTCTATTTGTCTTTTTATTAGTACCTTGTGCATTGGTTTTACAGCCTGCGATTCAGATTGTGTCTTAGCCCCAAGCACCCATTGAAGCAGGCAGGCTGTGGCGGATCAGCACCCAAGTGGCCGGGGGCTGCCCAGCTTGAGGCCAGTCTCCTGCGAGGCGAGTCTTCTGCAGGACAGCAATATCAATGTTAAGACGACTGAGTTCGGCACAATCACAGCCGGTTTTCTCACATCGTCAATATTGGTCAAGTCAGTGGAAAATCCTGGACACATGGGTCTCACATTCCAGGTTGCAAGCCGTTACTTGAGGTTTCTATTTTTCTTTTTATTAGTACCTGGTGCATTGGTTTTACAGCCTGAGTTTCAGATTGTGTCCTAGCCCCAGGCACCCATTGCAGCAGGCAGGCTGTGGCGGATCAGCACCCAATTGGCCGGGGGCTGCCCAGCTTGAGGCCAGTCTCCTGCTGGACCATAGTAATACTTTTTACGTTCTCCTAAACTGGTTGAATGTTGGAGACTGACTATGTTATCTTTTACTTTCACTTCAATTGTCAAGGGGATTTTCTTATACGGCTTATTGAATGTTAATCTTTGTACACACATTATGTGACGATTGGCACCACTCCACAGTGAACTATTATAACATAACATCGATGCAGATTTGATACATTGTATTGTCATCTCTTCACAACATTTTAAACACTTCACGATTATCTTAAAACAATGTCAATATAAAATATTCGCAAACAACATCTACATTCAAACTCTAAGTAGCGGCAATTGTGAAGTCCTGCCATAGCCTTTATTCGGCTTTAACCGGTCCGATCCCGAAATCGGTCCAAACTTGAATGACGCTTGGAGGAGGCGCTGTCCCCTGTCCAGCGATGCGCTTGCTCTTTTCCTGCAAAGCGGGAATCTATGAACCGAGTCTATCTTCACACTAAATTGCGCGAAGCTCGGTATTCTATACACTCAGCATTCCATGCCCTGATATAATATCATGGCATTAATATCTGAGCAACATTCTGCACTATATATCATTTAGTCCTCTAACTCCATGTTTGCAAGCCGGATTATTATTGGAGTCCCATCAGCACAAACCACTATTATTATTGAGAGTCCCAATAGCAAAATATCACTATTATTATTGAGAGTCCCATCAGAAAACATCACAATTATTATTGAGAGTCCAGAGTCCCATTAGCAAAAATCACTGTTATTATTGAGAGTATCATCAGCAAAAATCACTATTATTATTGAGAGTATCATCAGCAAAAAATAATTACTACTTATCATTTACAATTGTTTTGTTTTTTGCTCAGAATAAATGTTGCTGATGCTCGTTACAAAATTTCGGCTTTAGCGTTGAAGTTTTCAAAATAATTTGTTTGTGGCGACTGATGCAGAACGAATACCAGTTGCATTAATTACTGAATCATCAGTAATTAGCCATGTGTCCACTGTGCGTCTGAAAATTTGTCGTTAATACAATGAGTTGATACGCGTTTTCTTTATGTTTGTCTGGGTACATTTGCTGTCAATGCCTGGTATGACGAGCGCAAAATCATAATCACGGAGATGAAATGTCGCAGAAGAGCTGCAGGAGTAGCTCTCTCTCTCTCTCTCTCTCTCTCTCTCTCTCTCTCTCTCTCTCTCTCTCTCTCTCTCTCTCTCTCTCTCTCTCTCTCTCTGTGAGAGAGAGAGAGAGAGAGAGAGAGAGAGAGAGAGAGAGAGAGAGAGCAATAATGGGTAACGAGGAAACTAGAAGTAGACTAGGTCAGGTCTTAGTCAGATATGATTGAGCTACCGTATGGCAGTAGACGGTACTACCTGCTAAATGTTAGCGCTGAATGTTGGGCGGCGCTTACCAAACCCGACACCAAACATTGTGCCAACGGCTTCGGGCGCAGGAACGCAATTGGGAGTACACGCCTTATCCTAGTGCGAGGAAATGCAACACAAAGACTAAATATCATGACAGGGCAGGCTAGGCCTTAGCCTTGGTTGGCAACTAGTCTAGGATCGGAGCTCAGACAGGCGGGCAGTTATAGTATTGCTTTGCTGATCCGGCAGATTCTGCAGCTTGTCTTGTTCCAAATGTATTGGTGTTACCTTTCCTCTGGAGTAAACTAGGCAAGCCGAGAGAGGAATCATGCTGCATGGGCAACACATGGTCTCTACAATTCACCCCAGACTGTGTGATATGGAAAGGTATAACTAGTTATTATGCCCTTTCTGAAGCACACGGTAACAAGCTATCGTCTATCAAGACAGCAAGGTGTCAATCAGTCAGTCAGTCGCGTCTGAAACCAGATTAAATGGTTTGGCCACCTCACAAGAATGACATAGTACCATCTATCACACAACGCTACACTGAAGAAATATTATGGATACGGAGCAAGGGCAAATAACCAAGTTAAAGATAGAGTGATGGTATCAAGAAAAAACAACCTTAGATAAATGAAGACCAGCATGCAAAGAGAACTGGGGAGAGCGTTATAAGCTCCTTAATCCCCCCCCCCCCCCCCGACACTTCACTGAGGTAAGTGGAGGAAGAGAAGTAGACGAGGATAAAGATTTGAGCCAGAATAAATATCTTCCCATAAAGGTATTACTTGTGTTGTCTATTTTTCTCGACTGAATTAAACTCACCATTTGAGAAATACCTATTGTGTTATTTAGTTTATTTGTGTAATACAGTTTACTACTTTGAGTCTCTCTACTCTGAGGTTGTTTAGTTTGGTTGTCTGCTATAAGGTTTGTTTAAATGTGGTGCATGAGATGGTTCGTTACAATCTTTTACTTTTCAACTTGTTGAAAAATTCTTATGCCTCGTCAGTCCTCAATTGGTTCCACTTCTATTATATTTTCCATATGATTTAGTTTGATTGATCTCATGGGCTCCTGTAATAATTCATTTTGTTTGATATGCAGTTTTTTTTTTAAAAGTTGCTTGTATGTATTTAACAGGACGTCGTTAACAAACCCCAACATTATTTGTTGCTTGTGATTTATTAGGCTATTTTGCGTTCAATAAATTGACATTGCTTTCTGAATAACTTACGCTCACACCACCGAAATCAACGCGAGGTGGTCTGCCGCAAAATCGTCTGCAAGCTGATTTCGAACGCTCAATACGGTGTGTCTGGGAATTGCAAAACGCGTTTACTGCATCTAAGCTATAGCGCCGACCTGTTCAATTTACCAAAATTCGACTTCGCTGTCGTGAGCGATGGAGGTCCATTTAATGATCTTCTCATATTTAACATTTTTTCATCAGTGAAGGTAGCTTTTTTGCAAGATGGAAAACATACTAACCAATACAAAGATGTTAATTGCAAGGAGAAAAAAGTGTTGAAGTGCTAAATAGAACCTGTACGTTGTATGGATGTGAGATGTGGACAATGAAGAGACAAGCTGAACAACATTTAATGGTATTGGAAATGTGGTTTCTAAGGAGAATACTACAGATAGACAGACAGAAAAACAAATGTGCAAGTCCTACAAGAAGCAGATGAAAACCGTAAATTGACTAGTGTAAATTAGACATAGACATAGTCACAATTTTTTGCACACGTTGTAAGAAGAAATAAAAAAGAGAAATTGATGACAACTGAAAATATTGAGGGGAAAAGAACTAGGGGAAGGCTTAGTCACATGATATGGTCGAGACAAGAACACAAAGCTGATCCACGACTATGGTGATCATGTCATCATCATCATCAGCATCATCATCATCATCATCTTCCACTTCTGCCGTCAAGCGTCGTGGGGAGGAATAATTTGCGTTCCAGCGCTATGTGGGCGGCACTGGATAGAGTCATTCCGTGTGGCTGTACAATGTCTTTGATGTCGTCAATCCATTTTCTTCTTGGACGTCCTCGTGGTCTCGTCGCAGATGATCTTTGATGTAAGGCCAGTGATGGTAGTTGTTGATATTGCATTCTAACGACATGGCCAAACCACTTGATCTTCTGTCTTTCAATAAATGTGGCACAAGGCGTTGATTCCACAGTCTGTCTGATAATAGCATTTCTTACTCGGTCTCGGATTGTTAAGTTGGCAGCTCTCCTCAGGCATTTCATTTCGCCAGGTGTTGATTTTGCGAAGGTGTAATTTGGATAAAGTCCAGGTTTGAGATTGGTAACATAGGGTTGGTGTGAATATGCTGTTTATTATCTGTCGTTTTGCAGACATGGGTATATTTGGATATTTCAGTAAGGGTGATAGTTGATATGTAAGTGCACTAGCCTTTTGACATCTGATTTCGATTTCTCTGTCCAATCTGCCATTATCTGTGATCATACTTCCAATATATTTGAATTCTTTAACTTGTTTCAGAGTTGTCCTATTTATCTGTATACTTAGTGGGCCCGGCGATCTGCTAACTCGCATTACTTCAGTTTTGGCTGTATTTATACTCATATTGTATCTCCTGCATGTTGAACTCAGATTATTAATATGATTTTGCAGTCTGCCTTCGTCGCTATAAAACAGGCACTGATCGTCAGCAAATAGAAGTTCATTTATTTCCCGTTGATCAGTTGTTTCATCTGGAGTAAAGCGTTCTAAATTTTCTGAATCTGTTCTGTCAAGACTTGCTTCTTAGGATATTCTGGCCATGTAGATATTAACTAGCAGGGGAGAGAGCACACATCCCTGCCTCACTCCTGTATTGACTGTGAACATATCTGATATACCTTCTTGTGTTCTTACTGCACTTCGGCTCGAGTGGTACATGGCTATGATGTTTTCTAGCAGTTGCCCTTGTATCCCATAGTCATCAAGGATGCTCTATAATTTGCATCTGTCTACTCTATCGAAAGCCTTTTCCTGATCTACAAACACAATATTCTGCTGGTCACTATATTCGATAGTTTTTTCACATATTTGTCTAAGTGTAAATAATGCATCAGTGCAACTTTAACCTTTCCGAAAACCGAATTGTACTTTGGTTAACTGTTGTTCAACTATGGGTCTAGCTCTTTGTTCCAATAGTTTTGTATACATTTTCCCTATATGGCTCAGGAGTGATATACCTCTGTATGTTTCGCACTCTCTCATATTGCCTTTCTTATTCCATATTGGTACTATTATTCCTGTCACCAATAATCTGGGACTTTTCTTTCTTCCCATGCTTTATTAAAAAAGCCTTGTTAGCCATTTAACTCCTGTTTCCCCACAGGCATGAATAGCTTCTGTGGTTATTCCACCTGAACCTGGTGATTTGTTTTTAGGACTTTCCTGCTTTGGCTTCTGCAGGTATGAAATTTGGTTCTTGCTGTCCCTGGCTTTTAGACAAGAAAAAGTGAGGTTTTCTATGTTATGTGTGGGGTTAAGTAGTTCTTGAATGTATTCTGCCTACCTTGCTAGTCTTTGTTGTGGATTTAAATATCGGTATACCTCTTGTGCTGTTTATGATAGTTATGACCGCCCACACTTATCGACATGAACATGATGGTGATGATGTTCGTCAGCTCCCCAGCCAGTACCCACCAATTTATTCATAACATTCATCCTTTGTGTTTGTATTTGTTGTTTATTTTCTCCTTGTCAAGCGACGATCTAGTATGATAACTACCTAAGTCAAATTTTGTTCTTCTCGAACTTCTTGTTCATATGCATAGGTTTTACCTTGTGTTGTTTAATTAATATACCTTTTGTTTTTTTGGCTTTATCTATTTTGAATAGCTTGCTTTTAGACCAACTTTCAAGGACTAGTACGTTGGAGAGAGGACACAACCGTGAAGGGCACCTTTTTGAATATCTTTCTTAATACTTCTCTGGGCAAGTATTTGTACTTTCTCTGTTCTGTTAGTTAAATAGCGATTAATCCGAATATACAGATTTCCGCCACATCTTAATATTCTGTATCAGAGTCTATCTTTTCAGACATTATTTAAAGCTTTTCAGTATTTCCATAGACAGCTAATGTATGTTCTTGTTTATGCATGGCTTTTTCTATTTCCTGTGAAACATATGTATGCTTGATCTTCAGTGGACCTGTTTTGTTTAAAACCTATCTGTTGATGTAGAAGTCTCTGTATTTCTTCAGGCGTCAAATCAGTCTAATATTAATTATTCTCTTCGTATTTTTACCTTTCTTAAAAAACCGCAAAGACGAGGCAGTGAGGAAAAATTATGAGAAATAAATAACTGAAATCTTTGTACAATTACATAAGGAAAGAATAATAGTGGACGAAGAATGAGAGATGCTTAAATCACGCTTTTTAAATATTGCACAAATAACACGTGAAACCACGAAAAAACGCAAATCACGGATAAAGAAAATAACAAGTTGGTGGAACGCAGAGGTGAAGAAACAATAAGAAAGAGAAAAAGAAAAACAAAAAGACTGGGAAAAGTATGGAGAAACCTTAAATAAAAACTACAAGGAGGCAACTAGAATCTTTTACAAAAACGATAAGCGCAATGAGAACTAGAGGACCCTTTGACCCAACTGAAATAATTAACAGCGAAAACTGAGAACCAATAAGCGAACAAAAACAAATCCTAATAAGATGGAAACAGTACTTCGAACTTCTCAACATCCCATCAGATGTCACTGAAATTCACGAAACTGATACAGATGTCACCGAAAAACTAGAACCAGACATACTAAAAGAAGAAATTATAGAAGCCATCAGATTAGCCCCATTGAACAAATCACCGGGACAGGATGAAATACCAAATGAACTAATTAAAGCAGCAAGAGAAGTAGGAACAGCTTGGCTACACAGACTATTCAACCATGTTTGGGTAGAACAACAGACACCACGAGACTGGGGAAACGCCATAATTGTTCCAATTTGGAAAAACAAAGGCTGCAAAAGAGACTGCACACAATACAGAGACATTTCCATTTTGAGTCACACTGTGAAAATATTTAGCAAAATTCTTGAGAAAAGATTAGGAACTACTATAGAACCCCAGCTAAGCGAAACACAACTTGGTTTTAGGAAAAATAAAGGATGCACATATGCCATTTTTGCTCTTAGACAACATAGACAAATCAATCGAATTTAATGAAACACTCTACTTAGCCTTTGTCGACCAAGAAAAAGCATTTGATAGAGTAGATAGAAACAAACTGTGGGAAATCCTTAAACAATATGGAGTGAGTACACATCTAATAAACCTATGTAGAAGCTTATACAACAACAGTGAATGCTTAGTGAGAGCAACTGGAGGACACTCAAAACACTTCACCATAAGATCCGGAGTACGATAAGGTTGTGTCCTGTCCCTTCTCTTTTTCATAATCTATATAGACAACATATGCAATTTAAAAAAAAAATTAAAAAATAACTAGCCACACAGAGACGACAAGAACACCGCATGACGAGAACA
>OY992886.1:65033500-65073195 GCA_963921405.1 Cepaea hortensis
GTTTTTCAGCAAAACATCAAAGAAATGTCGCCACTTTCGATGATTTAAGTTGCTTTTGAACCTATCAAAGACATATTACTTGGGTGGGGGTAAATATAAGACGGCAGGAAAAATTTCATAACGATGCAACAGACAGTTTTCAAAATAATTGATCGTGAATGAAGGCATTCTTTTCGGGACATACTATACCTCAAGCTATCCCATGGTAAGGTTTGCAGTATACTCTTTACAAAATCGGCAGCAGCGGTAGCGTAGTGGATAGACTGGATACACGAAGTTCACATTGCACCTAATAATGCATTTTAAAAAAGATGGCATCTAAATAACATCAAGATTGATGCACATTACTTCTACCCGAGGAGCTGACATTAGAATAACATCAAGATTGATGCATATCACTTCCACCGCAGGAACTAACATTAAAATAATGCAAAGAAGCACGCTGATCGTTTCTACACTAGGATTAGATTAAAATACATATTTAGATACCTATTTTTAGGAAAACAGTTCCAATTCTAACTCTGCCTAGTGGCTATAAACCAGTTTCGACCCCACAGGAAATTAAGCGCACGGGCACAAAGCAGGGTCTGCAAAGACAACAGCTTTTAAACAGAACAATACACACTAACATGTGTAAGATGTGGAAGAAGAAGAAGAAGAAGAAGAAGAAGAAGAAGAAGAAGAAGAAGAAGAAGAAGAAGAAGAAGAAGAAGAACAACAACAACAACAACAACAACAACAACAACAACAACAACAGCAACAACAAAAAGACAATGATGATTATGAGTTAGAAACACTTGTATTGAACTACTGGATATGGCATACAAATACGATATCGACAATTCAATTGATTAGCCATTGATTATCAGGAAGCAGCACGCTGACAACAAAGGTAGATCAATCGGTACTTCACCATTAGACGAGGCAGTGGCACGTCATCTTCGTCATCAGATGCGGCGGCAGTGTTTGTTTCTTATAAACACCAATAGTAAACTATACGTATAGTTATCTCATTACATTGATAGCCTCACATATAAGCTACTGTTCTACATTTTCTTGTAAACTTTGTTTCTTTTCCATTGACAGCAATTTCATATTTTAAAAAAAAATGCTACCCGCAAATAGCATACCACAATCAACACATATGTTTAGACACAATGAAAACTAAGAATTAAAAACAGAAAGCATTAACGGAATAACTGGGGAATCGAACACCATCCCGCACAGCCGACACAGTCGGTTTCTGTCCGGAAAGCTCTTCACGATCTGCTTCCTCCGATGTGTGACGGAAGCAGACGTCAACGATCACGACTCTCCAATTCTCTCTGTTGTCCGAAGTTGGTGTTGTATATACCGTTATTGCTATACTATTACTGTTATTTTTTTATCCATTTGTTTAACCATCCCACATATCCATGTCTCTGCATTTCTCGGCCTCTTTTGCCTAGTATTTCCACACGAAAAGCTAATCGGCGTGTATCACAAATTCTGTTGTTATGTCCCAAACTGTATTTTACTTAAAGTTGTGGTGAGTGATCGTCTAACAACTGCAGCTCTGGAGGTCATCATGGCCGAATGGATAAGAGCGTTTGTTCTTAAACTTCCGGTGTGCTGATGCTGAAGTTGCTGTTTCAACTTTTACGCCAGTCAATTGGACCACAATGTAATCTTCTCGTCCTTGACTTGGCGACGTACATTACAAGTACCTCAGTAGTCAGAATGGGTTCGCCAGAGGGCGAGGGACACTTGTAATTTTCTAATCCACGCGCAAAAATCAACACAGTGCACTGGAAATTGTAGCACGTGTAAGAACTACGCTCGGGTTCAAAGCGAGCGAATGCAATTTGCCAACCAACGTGAGTTGCCTGGGAATATCAATACCCCATTATGTACATCGATTTGGTTTCACTTTCACACAGCCTCGACACCATAGAGTACAAATGCATTTAATTGCGGTATTTTCGCACCGAATTGAATACGTTTGACGAAAACTTGAAAAGACAGACCTAAGCGCATAATATTGATTTATTTTTGCCATGTGTTATTGTAGTGGAGCCATGTTCTCTGACTCGATTTAGATTGGTCACAATAGTTTCTCCCTCTAGTATGTTTTCCTCGCTGTCTTCTTTCACCGCCAATCAATATCTTCAATTAATTAATTGAATGAGCACGTCACCTATTAAATCCCAAACAAATAAAAATAAGAAAAAGATAAATAAACAAACGAAACAAAAAGTGTTACCTCTCTGTCATATAAATGCTGGATTTGGTATGGAATATGTTTGTATAAATCTAAAAATATATTGAAACTCTAAAGTATATAAAGCGTTGGATAATTAAAGAATTTGAAATTCTAAAATGTGGTAATGACAAAGGTAAGCTTGACTGTATTTCTTAACATAGAACAATCCCAAATGTAGATCGTACGGAGCAAATTATGTTTATATGGAGTAGGAATGCTTAATTAGGTGTCGTATTTACGAACAGAAAATCAAAAGTGTTTTTATGACAATTTAAATATTTAAAGGTGCAAGGCTCGATTAAACTGCACCAGGTTTTATCACAATCCCACGATAAGATCACATTCCGCGATAATAACACAATCCTACGATAACAAAAAATCTCAAAAGCGTCCTAGTTATTTATAATTATTTGATGTAAAGAGAAAACAAATATCACAATATAACATCCAAGTGGCATCTGATGGGAGATGCCTTGAAGAGATTAGAACAAGAATCGCCATGGCGAAAGTAGCCTTTAGCAAGATGAAAAACATTTTGACCAATAAAAGGATGTCAATTGAAAGGAGAAAAAGAGTGTTGAGGGGATACATAGAGCCTGTTCTTTTGTATGGATGTGGAAACTTGGGCAATGAGCAGTCAAGCTGAAAAACATCTGATGGCTGCGGAAATGTTGTTTCTGAGGAAAATGCATAGAATACCATGGACAGACAGAAAAACCAATGACTATAGGAGACAAATGAAAATCGTTAATTGATTAGAGAAATTAGACGTAGACAGTCAACATTTTTGGACATGTTATGAGAAGAAATGAATTGGAGAACTTAGTGACAACTGGCAAGATCGAAGGGAACAGACCGAGAGGAAGACCGAGAGGAAAATACCCGGATGGCTTGGCCATATGGCATGGACGAGACAGGAACACTGAGCTGATCCACGACTCTGGTGAACGAGTGAAATGGCGAGTCATGACCGCCCACGCTTACCGGCATGGCACATGATTGATTGATTGAACATCCAAGTAAATGGGAACATTCTTAAACAAGTACAGATGGTACAGTCATCTCGGTACAGTCATAATATATGATATTTGGGGGGTCGGGGTGGGGTGGGGTGCTTTTATAGAACAGAAGAAGAATTTCCCGAAGCTGTGTTTCGAACGCGGTAGGCACGATTACGAACTGCGTTCATAACCCCTTTGCACAGTGCCGGTTAACTAAAATGATATAGCCGGCTCTGTGGCGAAGAAGTTACGGACGCAATTCGTAATCCTGCATACTACGTTCGAAACACAGCTGCGGGCGATTTGGCAGAGACCGCCTTGCGTTGGTTTTCATACAATGTTATGAGTGCCGGTCGTTCAGAAAACAATGGCAAACTACTTAACGTAAACTTCCCAAGGATGCACAAGCAACCAAAAAAGGTGCGGTTGACTATGATGTCCTGATATGCATCTAACAAACTTCTTACAAAGAAAGGAAATAAGAAATGTGCAAGAACCACAGAACTATTATTCGTATCAGCCACGCAAGCCATCAAGCGTCGTAGTGAGGAATAATTTGCGTTCCAGCGCCCGATGGTGATTGTAATCCGTGTGATTGTATAATGTCCTTGATGTCGTCAATCCATTTTCTTCCTGGGCGTCCTTTGGTTTCGTCGTAGATGATCTTTGGTGTAAGGCCAGTGATGGTAGTTGTTGGTATTGCATTCTAACAACATGGCCAAACCACTTGATCTTCTGTCTTTCAATAAATGTGGCATAGGGTGTTGATCCCAGTGTTTGTCTAATAACAATATTTCTTACTCGGTCTCGGATTGTTACGTTGGCAGCTCTCCTCAGGCATCTCATCTCGCAGGGTTGATTTTGCGAAAGTGTGATTTGAATAAAGTCCAAGTTTGAAAATGGTAGCATAGGGTTGGTGTGAATGTGCTGTTTATTGTCTGTCGTTTTGCGGACATGGGTATATTTGGATGTTTCAATAAGGATGATAGTTGATATGTAAGTGCAGATATTGTGACGACACACACACACACAATATTAAAGGCCCCTCTTCCACGCGGTGAGACGTATTGGGTATGTATTACTAGATCGATAATTCTATAGACCAATTGGCACTCCATGAGTGATGTGATTGTTATCATGCCGGATGCCTTTACTTCGCAGAACATTTCCTGTGACCCACTTAATGTTCGATCGATATCGGAGCCCTGATCACTGTTGTACAAATCCCCGCCTCGATGAGAATTCGAACACATAACCAACAGGCCGGCCAGTCAGTGTGCTACGTCCGCACCCAAAATTATAATACTGACTGAAAAAAAACACATCTCCGACTGTAATGCGACTTAAACCATAACTTTATAGATGACACTAAGGCCTTTGATCGAGTTCAGGTGAAGGAGCGCAATTGGGAGTGTACAAGCGTTATTCTAGTACGAGGAAATGCAACCTAAAGATGAAATGTGATGGTAAGGTAGACAAACCCCTAAGCCTTGGCCGGCAACTGGTCTATGATCGAAGCTCCCGTAGGTTGACAGTTAGAGCATTGCTTTGCTGATCTGGCAGCTTCTGCAGCTTGCCTTGTTCCTAAGGTGATACTTGGTCCAGCGTGTCTTGTTACAAAGGAGTACACTAGGCAGACCGAGAGAGGAATCATGCTGTATGGGCAACACATGGTCTCTATAATTCAGCAAAGTCGTTGTGCTATGGAAAGGTATAACTACATCTCTGGTCCTCGCCATGTGTTGTGGATATTATGCATTGCAACAAACTATCGTCTATCAAGACGGCAAGATGCCAGTTAGTCAGTCATCAGTCGACAGTCACTCGGCCAGTCAGATGTGTGCTAAATAGTCTAAATGGTGTTAACATTTTAAATAGTCACGGCAGACAACATTTTACCGCTCGATCTAGAATGGTTTGTGGTATACTAATTGACTAAACTGAACAGGAAAAAACACCTTTGTTGGTAAGTGCAGACAGTGTCTTCCAGGCTGAGAAACCAAGATGGCTTATACGGGCTATTGCTACGCACTCGATAGGATATTATTGTTTTGTTAACAATAGACAGCAGGGTTTTATCAACATGAAGTATAATATCTCCTGCTATGCTAGTTCTTATATCAAATTCTGTGGTCATCTGACAATCTATATACAAAATTATTGTTTTACAACTTTCAGATGTCAGAATATCCCTCCTTGATATCCAGAGCTAGGATAATGCCGGGCAACATGGCAGGCGGGAGGAATGCCGTATTCATCAAAACAGTGACGGGTTCACTGCCAAGAAGAAGGTCAAGTACTCGCCCTGTTGAAGGAATCAGGCGGAAATCCTCGTAAGTAATTTGTTTATTTCTTTAAATGTGTTCAAAATTAAAGTCTATAACCTTCAATGTATTGTGTTATCTGCAATCAATATTAAAGGCTACAGCCTTCAGTTTGTATTGTTATCTGTTGTGTCCATCAATTTCTGCTTCTCTCCTATAGTCTTACTTTAAAGAGTTATGAGATTGTCAATCATGTCGCTTTGGTTGGTTTCTTTGTTACCCGGAGTTGAAATAGGTATTGTTTGAATTTTGAGAAAGAAAATTACGACAAGATACAAAGCTGCATACACACTTTTGTAACTTCTGTGTTTCATCTACTGGGGCATTTACAATGCCAATTCTGTTCTTCGCGTTGTTTCCATTTCAGAATAAGCACATTCGAGAAGGACAATCGATCCAGCCATAGCCTTTAAAACTTTGCAAACAACGAATACAATTCTAAAATTTTCCACACATGAAAGTTTCCATGTGCGTTTTTATTTGTACACTTGGATTTGATAGCATCCGCATTTTCAACACAGTAGCCTTGTGGCATGGTCGAGACAGAAACACGGAACTGATCCACGACTCTGTTGATCGAGTGAGATGGCAGAACATGACCGCCCACGCTTACCGGCATGGCACATGATGGATGGATGGATGGAGCACGTTGTTACTGATGTTACAATATATCAACGTTACAAAACTTTATAGATCTCCAAGAATAAACCCATAATGTCTCCGTCAACGTTCTATACATTCAGTAACATATTGAGGCAAAAATCCATGTTCTGAATTTAAAATAAATCAAACATTATCTTCATTATATTTTTGCTTCTTCCCTCTTGGCTCGGTACTTTTGCTTTCTTTCACCCCAAACAAAAGGGAATCCCAGGGTATGACGTCACATCCAGGGGTTCTCTGTGTTGCGCCGAACATTCAGGGGGTTTCCGTGTGTTCCGCCGTAGCTCGGTGCGCAATTCTATGCGGCGGTGGTGGTGCGCTATTCTTTCACTTTCCGGTTAGGGTTAGGGTTAGGGGGTAGGGTTAGGATTAGGATTAGGGTTAGGGTTAGGGTTAGTGTGTGTACCCTACCCCTAACCCTAATCCTACCCCTACCCCCTAACCCTAACCGGAAAGTGATTGCAGGACTGATGCAAATGAGGATCGAAGGGAGACAGAAACGGTTGCCACAGCCCAAAGAAACAACACTGTGGTGTGGGGCAATTGAAACGCACTGACACGCACTCCACCCGAACACAGAGGAGATCACCGTCTGCGCTAAATATAGCTGGTGACTCTAAATATAGCTGGCAAAGTTTGTTTGGGGTGAAAGAAAGCAAAAGTACCCTTGGCTCTAAATGCTCTTCTAGCCATTCAAATATTTGTGCGCGACCATGCCAGATGACATCATGACCGTCTGGTGGAATCCAAACTTTAACTATTTTTTTTGTCATCTGCTTCATCCTTCCGTTGTCGAATGTTGTCATACCTAGTTACCACACACGGCCTTTTTACGTAACAATCTTGCTTATTGGTGCGTTCTCGTGCATAAGGAACGGAGCATAATGAGGCGACCCGTTGCTGTGAAGTTGGAACCGTGACTAACTAACTAACTAACTAATCTTGCTTATTGGTGCGTTCTCGTGCATATGGGAAAAGGGTTTGTCTTCTGTCAATTTATAAGTCTGCTCATAATTTTGCTAAATCATGCTTGTCCTCACTAATTCATTAAGTCACCGTAAGGACAATCCTACTATGTAAATGTCGCCCTCTAGCTCATAATGTTATACTTCTGTTCAGGTGCATTCACTATTCATATATGTTAGCTTCCTGGGTTGAATAGTTATATGTGGGTTTGTTTCCTGTTTAATACGTTTCCTCCTCTTCAACCCTATATCGAATAAACCATCCAGTGTATGCTAATTGTAGCGATAGAAAACGCTACGGCCTAGAAAAATGTACATATCTGTCCCGTAGACTTTACGGCTCTGAAACAAGGGCCTTTCGGCCTTATGGCTATCACAGTGTAGATTTATCTGCACTTGATCTAGCCAGGGCCACCAGCAGAAGCTGTCTTCCTAATGATACACAGGGACGTGGAAGCTCATAGGGCGGATCTTGCCCCTGGGGAATCGCGAGCTCTTAAGAAAAAGGGCTGTAATCAAAGAGAAGGAAAAACGTAGAATCTGTTGAAATGTTTCAGGATGCAAAAAAGTGAGCTGGCCAGAATAAAATATCACACGAATACGTTCTTAAAGACTATTGTGCAAACATACTGATAATCTTACAAACAAATGGGTTATCTGGATTTGGTCCCAGTATGAGAAATGGAGATGTGCTATTCAACAAACGAATGAAACGATAAAGAGAACGCCCAAGAAAACAACTATATAACAGAGGCATGAAGGAACGTCGACGCTCGGACTTTAGCAGAGTTGAAGAGAATTTGTGAGAACAGGAATAGTGAAGTTACGTGCTTAGATGACTTCAAAACCAGTATTCAGATTGACTAATCTTCCGACGATGGCGACAATGATGATTATTTTTATAATGATGATGATTGTATTGAAAGTAGGAGTAATTTTTCTTCGCATATCCTATTTAATGGACATCACTGTAAATACAAGTATTTTATCGCTGTTTGTTGATTTCTTGGCAAGATTACGCTCAGAAGTTTGCCATTGCTTTCTGAGTGACAGGCTCACATGCCTTCGTAAGTAACCCAACGCGACGCGATCTGCTACCGAATTTCGCGCAGCTGCGTTACCCTACGTGGATATACGAGATTACGGAGAAAGTCGTTAACTCCTTAGCCAGGGAGACCGGCACTAGGAGTAATAGTAAGAGGTATTTGAAAGAAACAAATTGTCTTGGTTTTCAGATCCGAAAGTGAACGCTTGATGGCAGCATTAGTCTGCTTAACCACCACTGACCCGAACGACACCTGCAGGAGTTTATTATGTGTGTAACTACTTTGATTTCAAAATGTACCAATCAACCAAACAAACATTAGTAGTCATGAGGGGCATTTTATTTGGGGGACAAGGTGGAGAAAGCGGTGGAACAGACTGAGCACCCGTATGTGGAGAAAATGATATATTGGGGGATCGGTAGGGGCTCTGGACGAATCTCAAAACTGAGAGGGACCAGGAGAACTTTCAGTCAGATGGCAGTTGGAACCATTAACTGTATGACTCTTCGCTGGCTGTTGAACGAGGGGACAGAGCGCGTTTGGGAATGTCCTGAGTTCGGTAATGTTATTTCTTAACTCAACTCAACTCAATTCAACTTTCCTTGTCATTCTACTTACACACTAACATTTCCTCCTGCCATTAGTTTGGAATATTTTGACAATGAAAAGCCGAAACTCGTGTGAAAACATCAACAACCTAGATTTAATCCTAGCCAGTCGATATATGTCTCTCCGCATATAAGTGCTATAGGTACTAAAGTAGAGAGTTGAAATCATTGCACCGGGTTTTACCCCGTCTGGCGTGTCTAGTTGGTCATGCGACGAAGTACACTTGTTCCCGCAGCGAGGCTCTGTCGTCATTTGAAGGTGCCAGGTTCGAATCCCGGTTGGTAACTATAGCTTTCAAATGTTGTGTTGTCTAGTGCGTGCTCTAATTTCTACTTCCTTCTTCTCCTTCTATAAGCGCCAAACAATACTATGTGTGTTTATTTATGTACCGTTTCTCACCACAGAACGACACACCGCTTGAGGAATGCATCGCACACAACAGAACTCCGTAGCTCCAGCAATGACCCGCAGGAGTCTCGGGGGGGGGGGGGTATGTGCAGTCTGAAGGACGCTGTCCGGAAAACGAATCCACCACCTGAAGAACGTGTGGCAGACGGCTTAATCACTTGGCATGAAGTCCCTCGAACAGACTTGCACACCGTGTTGATTCCTGGCTTTGGATTGAGGAAGAAGACATTTGCAACACTGATCCCGTGGAGATGGCACTTTGGCAATGGGTCGGGAGAAAAGCTTCTACACCAACATCTCTCCGATAGATGCAAGTCTGAAGGACTCAAGAGTTAACAAAAAAAAAAATTTTTTTTCATGAAGATTCACGACCAACCAACAATACATTAGGATTTACAGGAAACAAGGCGTCCGGTCTTGTACATTACGTGCAAATACACAAGCACACACATTGTCAATGTATTGTCAGGGCATGAGAAGTACGCAGACACACGAGGTAACCCAGTTCTGGACATGGAAGGTTCTAGGCCCCAGTGTTACTGTCGGATCACATCCCAGTAACAGTCAGTAACAATTCATTTGACACGCCTGAGGCGCATTGGGCAGTTGGTGCTAGATCAATACTTGTATAGACCAATCAGCAGTACAGGGGTTGTGATCAGTATTACACCAATCCCCTTTCCTTCCAAAGACATTTCCTGGTATCCAGTTTAGGCCAAATCAAATTGGGTTTACAGGTCAATTTTAAAAATTAAAATTCACACCACATCTTTGCATTTCTATTTACAGATGAAATGCAGGAGCCAAGTTTTTGTTTTGGTATAGGCCAATTAAAATGTAAGCGCCAATATATTTGGTTTACAATATGAAAATAGTCCAGTACTATATACAACCTATACTGTCGTATGCATGTGAGACCTGAGCAACAAACAGACAAACTGGCAAATATATACTGCTACTATTTGCACCTTGAAGTCTTGACAGACGATAGTATGTGTGCTTCAAACAAAGGCTTGATAACCTCTCCTTAGCACTAAGTCTGAGCTAAATCGTACAGAGCATGCGTTTCCCATGCAGCATGATCCATTTCTCGGCCTACCTAGTTTACTCCAGAGAAAGCGTAACATCAATCCATCAGAAACAAGACAAGTTGCAGTAGCTGCCGGATCAGCAAAGCAATGCTCTAACTGTCGGAGCTTCTATCCTAGACCAGTTGACGTCCAAGAACTGGTCTGTCCTACCATGATATTTAGTCTTTTGGTTTGGCAATAAGCAGCAGAAATGTGATTTTTGAGGAACATGTAAGGAATACCAGGACAACAACTGGTAAATTTTTATAGAAATAGAGTAAGAGAAAGGCAAAGAGATAAATGCATGGTAGGCTTGGTCGAATGCATAACTGGAACAAGAAAACAGATCTGATCCGAAACTCTGGAGATCGTGTGAGATTGACAACAAATGCAGTGAGTATATGAAGTGTTAGGACCATAATAATTTGTAGATCTGAGTCCACGGAGGAATATATGGCCAGTCTTTCCCTCCCGAATGATGATAGATGACATTATTCGGCCGCGTTCATGCCAGTTCCGACGTAACACCATAACCGTCACATCTACGTGCCTGCTACCGTTTGAGATGGCGATCCATAGTCGTCGAAGCTGATCGTCTTGGTAAATGATGATGATAATACACATCTGGATTATAGTTAACAGCCACTGAAACCCGTTTCCCAACAATGAACGCTTACGCTGATCAATATGAACCCTAGGTAGTAGCGAGGCGTGGTCCTCTAAGAATTGAAACAAACGATACATCGTTATCTCTTCAACGCATGGAAGCATGAGCAGTGAGAAAACGAAGGCTTTCTCGACGATCTTTCATGACATTACATTGTCTTTAAAACATCCAAGTAAATTATCTTTTCTGAGTACAGTGACGGCGTCTTTAAAACATCACATTAAATTATCTTGTCTGTGCTTTGTACTTCAACACTAGCTGAAGTCGTTAATCGTCTCAAATTGTAGATATCAAACACTGTTTGGCGCACTTAATCTTAACCAGTCAGGGTGCATTACGCACAATTTTTCACGGGATGTTTATGCAATCGATGCCTGTAAGGGCAAAATTCGCTGATTTTACCACGTAATCGTATTATATGATATCTAATATATTACACATATATTTTATGACTGTAAGGATGAAATTCGTTGATTTTTACCATGAAATAGTGTTATATGTTAGATACGAGATATCACAGTTATGTATTCTCACAATTGTAAACTAAAGCCGATAGTTAAGTCAACACATTTTGCGGATTCAACTTGCGCTATTCCATGTTATTAACAACTCCACTCGTTTCAGTCATACTGGTTCTATTTAGATTAAATAATGATAATAGGGTCTAATAATGTTCACATTACGAGTTCAGTTATGCAATAAAATGAGGCAAATACCACAGATATGGTTCCAAGGTTTCTTAAAAGGTATCTGCAATCAGAAATTGTCTGAGTATTGTAAAGAAGTTAAAACTGTTAATTCTATTCTGATTATGACATATTAAGCATTGGTATCAGTACAACAGATAAATTAGAAAGACGAAATTTTTATGGGAAGAAGATTAAGGAGCAAATATATTCTTTAAAATAGGAAAAATGTTAAGTACAAAATAACATTCCAAAGCATCTCAAGAGATAAGGCTGATCATCTGTACTTAAAAAAATGCATTATACAATTCCAGATAAACTGAAGTTATTCATTTATATGAGAGGGCTTAAAATGAAAACTTTCCATTTTTTTTGGGTGAATATATTCTGAAAAAGTAAAGAACAAATATATAATATTTCGATGTAGTCACCACTGCATTCAATGTAAGTCCTCCAGCGCCGATAAAGTGTTTGGATTCCTGTAGGGAAAAAAAAAAATCTTTGTCGCATGTGTAACCACTCATGCACTACCTGCTGTACCTCTTCATCAAACCGAAAAAGTCTTGCCTCCCAATGACTCTTTGAGTTTTCCTGGGCGATATGATACACATTGAAAGTGGAGCTCACTGATTAAAAAAACGGATAACAGAACGTTGCTCCTCTTAAACTATCCTTATGATGTCACCTCTATTCGTACGCACCGTTATATCACTGCTTAACACTCTTGAAATCCTTATAACAGTATTGCCGGGTTACAAGACAATGACTTGGTTATTGTAATTTATATCACACTTTTAAGGTTTTCATGTGAAACCCTATCTTATATTGAGCAAAAACTACATAAACATTAATTTTATTAGAATATAAACAACGATGCCGCTATGCTGAGATTACTTTCGAAGAGGCTTACTCTTACGGGTGCCAAAAAGAAAAGTAGTTAGGCTTTACAAGTACAAACCAAATGTTCAACATGAGATTAGTGATTGAAAAACATCTCCAACACGAATACAACTGAGACAATATCTCCTTTGACTTCACGGCCAAAATTAATGGAGTTTGTAAATTTATGCCAAAATTTTAAAAAAGTTCAAAAACCCTTCTAAGATACCAGATTAAGTTCTGTGAAAAATGAAAACAACTGACTTCATGTGTATTTTAATTGTTCTACTCAATAATGTCCAGTTATGTAACTATACAGACACGAGTTACTTAACACTCAAGGACAGGGTTTCTGCTACCATGCCATCATTTTATACACAACATATTGTCCTGGGCCCATACTGTCCCGACCAAACGACACATCAATGGCTACTCGGTCAGCGACACGCCGCCCAGCTGAACATTTTCTGGTACAATTTAATGAGAACGTGTAGACCCCGACGGGTGTCCTTGATCATGAATGAACACATCTGGCTTAGTGCTGTTTGAATTCAGGATCACGCAGACGATAGGAAAATGCAATAGTCACTACGCCGTTGCTGCTCCTAATTTAAGGGGCATGTTGAAGTATTTTAAAACTCCTTCCCCTCCCGCTTTAACATTCAACAATAATAAATCCACATTGAACTGTTAGAATTTCTGAACTCAATTTTGATAGAAGCCAGAAACCCACAAACCGGTCAGTTTGACTAAAATTTTAACTTCTCGTCCTTGACTTGGGGACGTTACAAGTACCTCTGAAGTCGGAGTGAATTCGCCTGCTGGAGAGAGACACTAGTAATAGGGAAAGGTAATTCACACGCAAACATCTTTCCTGTGCACTAGAGGCTGTAGCACGTGTGTTGACTACGTTTGAGTTCAAAATTAGCGAAAGCAAACAACGAAAAAATTGCGGAATAATTAAGCATGTAAATGAATGTATACAGCTATTTACACAACAGTATGCAAACAAATAACTATAAATAACCTACAGCAACGAATAACAGACTTAAGGATAAAAATACCAAAGAAGTGAATGGTTTTAAAATATCTTGAGTCAACATTACATGAATACTCAAGTTGGATAAAGCAAATAAAAATAAATTTTATCATGCCTGTTTGTCACGACGAACCGTCATCATCATCATTATCATTATTATCTCATTCCATCCCACAACCCAAAGCATGGGTTGTGGGGGTTTCACAATGGTAGAGTCAGCAATCAGAGTCATCCCACTGTTTTCTGTCATCAACGATTGAATGACATTTTCAAAAACAACTGGCATCTGTTGGGGTGTCATCGTTGCAACACAGGACACGCCCATAGATGCTCAGATTCTTAAGCCAACATATGTATCAGCGTCCGGCGGATGATAGTGCCAATTATGAATTTCCTTGTGAATTTCAAACTATACATCCGTGGTGCTAGCAAATATCTTCAATGATAGTGAAAGTTGGAGACAAGGAAAAAGTTATTTCACGAACACAGTTGTTCCATAGTTTTTGTATGATGTCGTATACAAGGAGAAAACAAACCTTATCTCTTTGTCAATGAACGAATAAATACCAATGAAGACATCAAAGAACCATTCTTGTCAAACGTGACATGCCAAATGGCTGCACGCCTACACAACCCAACTCACCATGATTCTCTGTTGATAAAATGCGACAAGCAAAATCTGAAGACAGTCTGCCACGGGGCAGACAAAAGCAAGCCTGAACTTAAAACATTCACAAATGTATAATCTATTCCATAACTTGTATAGGCGAAGATGGGAGATCTTTACTAGCATTTCCAACATCGAATCTGTACAATTCCAAGAAATCTTAGGGAGATCATGTGAAAGCCTCTCCTTGACTTCCACATCCACACGGGAGTATTTTACCTTTGTGTCTGGCAACAATTTCCGACTCTCAGAAAAATTGAGTGCTCTGCTCTGCTCAGCTGCAATGTTGTCCAGACAGCATGGAGGAATATCACCAGCAGAGTTAATCCAGGACACCAAGGACCGAGATCTGTGGAGAATCATAAACGCCTATATCAGTTGAAAGGGCACGTGATAATGATGATGATATCCAACATTACACAGACAATTGTTGATTGCTCATATATGGGGGTTGACGAAGAGAAGAAGCAGAATCTAGACAGAAATAACTGTAAAAAAATAGAAGAGGCGGCGTGTCTTCAAGACATCATATGTAAAACAATTGTACAACTTACTTCTGGGCTGGAGATGATAACAGGTGACAGGGCAGACAACTTAATCCCCATCGTCATACCCTGACCTAGGATTTGTGATATTCTCTAGCCATATTCAATGTGCCCTATACTTACATTGTCTAGTAAATCACATACAGCACCTAAATGCTGGTGTTGGTTGCAATGTCCTGTAAAGAAAACCCAAATAACTTTACATGTTTTATTGTCTGTAAGATAATCGCTACCTGTTTTATTGTCTGTGGGATCATCTTTACATGTTTTATTGTCTGTGTTATAATCTTTACATGTTTTATTGTCTGTAAGATAATCGTTACCTGTTTTATTGTCTGTGGGATCATCTTTACGTGTTTCGTTGTCTGTGGGATAATCTTTACCTGTTTTATTATCTGTGGGATAATCATTACCTGTTTATTGTCCATGGGATAATAATTAACTATTGTATTGTCTGTGCGATATTCTTTACTTGTTTTCATGTCTGTGAGATAATATTTACCTGCTTTTTGGTCTGTGGGACCATCTTTACCTGTTTTATTGTTTGTGGGATAATCTTTACCTGTTGTATTGTTTGTAGGATAATCTTTACCTGTTTTATTGTCTGTGGGATAATCTTCACCTGTTTCATTGTCTGTGGGATAATCTTTACCTGTTTTATTGTCTGTGGGATAATCTTTACCTGTTTTATTGTCTGTGGGGTAATCTTTACCTGTTTTATTGTCTGTGGGATAATCTTTACCTGTTTTATTGTCTGTGGGGTAATATTTACAGCTGTCATTTTCTGTTCGATAATCTTTACTGTTTCATTGTCTGTGGGATAATCTTTACCTGTTTTATTGTCTGTGGGATCATCTTTACCTGTTTTATTGTCTGTGGGATAATCTTTACCTGTTTTATTGTCTGTGGGGTAATCCTTACCTGTTTTATTGTCTGTGGGGTAATCTTTACCTGTTTTATTGTCTGTGGGATAATCTTTACCTGTTTTATTGTCTGTGGGATAATCTTTACCTGTTTTATTGTCTGTGGGGTAATATTTACCGCTTTCATTTTCTGTTCGATAATCTTTACTGTTTAATTGTCTATGGGATAATCCTGACTGTTTTATTGTCTGTGGGATAATCTTTACCTGTTTTATTGTCTGTATGATAATCTTTACGTGTCTTATTGTCTGTGGGATAATCCTTAACTGTGTTATTGTCTGTGGGATAAAATTTACTCTTTGCACTGTCCATGGGATCATCTATTCTTCTGTTGTTTTTGTTGTGAACTATAGAGTAACTTCTTGCATTTTATGTATATAAAATTTACCTTTTTTATGGTCTTGTGATCCTCTTTCCATGTTTTATTGCCCATAGTACAATATTAACCTGTGTTAATATTACAATATTAACCTGTTTTATTGCCTATAAAAAAGTTACCTGTTTTATTGTCTGTATGATAATATTTACTTGTTTTACTGTCTATAGGATAATATTTACACGTTTTATTGTCTGTAAGATAATTTTTATCTGTTTTATTGTCTGTATAATACGTTCACATGTTTTACTTCCATGGGACCATCTTCACCCTTTATTTTAACGGACTGGGTATTTTATTGTGTACTAGCTGACCCGGCCCGGCTTCGCCCAGGCCCTGGCGGGGATCTATCTATCAGTCTGTCTGTCTGTCTGTCTGTCTGTCTGTCTGTCTGCTTGTCTGTCTGTCTGTCTGTCTGTCTGTCTGGCTGACCCGGCCCGGCTTCACCCAGTCCCTGGTGGGGAGCATCTCATTTAATTCATATAAGTAGTCAGATAAGCTCCCGTTCCCGACTATCTGTCTGTCTGACCCGGCCCGGCTTCACCCAGTCCCTGGTGGGGAGCATCTAATTTAATTCATATACGTAGTCATATAAGCTCCAGTTCCCGACTATCTGTCTATCTGTCTGTCTGTCTGACCCGGCCCGGCTTCACCCAGTCCCTGGTGGGGAGCATCTCATTTAATTCATATAAGTAGTCAAATAAGCTCCCGTTCCCGACTATCTGTCTGTCTGTCTATCTGTCTTTCTATCTGACCCGGCCCGGCTTCACCCAGTCCCTGGTGGGGAGCATCTAATTTAATTCATATACGTAGTCATATAATCTCCCGTTCCCGACTATCTGTCTGTCTGTCTGTCTGTCTATCTGTCTGTCTGTCTGTCTGAGCCGGCCCGGCTTCACCCAGTCCCTGGTGGGGAGCATCTAATTTAATTCATATAAGTAGTCAAATAAGCTCCCGTTCCCGACTATCTGTCTGTCTGTCTATCTATCTGACCTGGCGTGGTTTCGCCCAGCTCCTGGCGCACATTAACGTAAAAGAATATCCTTCCACACACCATCCATTATTTTTAATGAAAACTGTTTTTAATCACATACATGACTGTAGATAACTTCTTTAAGCATAAAAAGATGGGTTACAATGTTATGCATTATGCATTATTTTTATGAAAACTTTGAAAATGCCTTAAATGTTATATCATTATTTATTATAACTCATATGTCTGTAAATAACTATAGAGAAAGAATTTAACAATAATGCAAGTAAGTCCAACAATATGACTATAAAGTATATAGAAATGTAATTAAAAGTTATGCCCCTTGAAATAACTTTTCTAGAGTGAAGTCCCCCTGCTATATAGAAATTATATAATGAAAAATGAAATATTAAATGTTATTAAGTAAGTAGCCGATTTTACACTAAGAAACTATTACAGTCGGTTGCACAGGAATGAAAGGAAGACGTGTAGAAAATTTCATCTCAATCGGATGTACCGTTATCGAACGCATCCAATACATAGCCAACCACACACATACAGTCTCTTTTATAGATATAGATGAAAAAAATGTATCTGTTTTATAGTGTGTGGGGTACTATTTACCTCTTTTTGCCCTTGATAGGATAATAAGTATCTATTTTATTGTCTGTGGGATAATCATTACCTCTTTTATTGCCTATGATAATCTTTAGATATTTCATTGTCTATGGGTTGAACTTAACATATTTTATTGTCTATCGAAATTAGTCACTAAATACAACAACTCAAATAAACAGCTTAGAAATGGAGACTGTGAACTGTCTCAACTGTACTCACGAAATCAACACCTTATATCTGGACGCCGTGGTGACTAACAGAGTGAGGGAAATTGTTATTAACATACTATTTATAGGCGCAGGATCTTTCATATCTTTGTTTGGTATAATCGCTAATACGATCAACATTGTCGTGTATGTGAAACATGGAATCAAAGATAGTGCTACTGTTCAGTTCCTGAGTTTATCTGCATCAGACTACGTATTTTCAGTTCTAGCTTTCATGACGACTGTGAGCGTTTTCATCGGCAGCGTCAGACCTTACCTCACCTTGCTGGATCCAGTTTCTTTCTCTTACTGTTTGGCTATAATAAGAGAGAAAGCTTTCACAATATCAGTCATTATAACCTTTATGATGTCCATTGAGAGATGCTACTGTGTAGCGTTTCCTTTCAGTGTTAAGCGAATTTTCTTAAAGTCGCGGATCGTTAAAGCCATTATCTGTATTACTGTTATGTTTGTGGTGTTTTTGATACCAGAGTACTTAACAGTTGGTTTGGTTTGGACCTTTGATAGAGCTGTGAACGCATCTAGGCTGATATTCTGGTCTTCCAGTGAAAAGTACTTCACAGACGTGTGGAAGAACATCATTATATCTGGCGTGTTGCCAGTCGTGTCCAGCATTACAGCCACAATGTGTATCGTGTATATGGGAACAGCAGTACAAGCATCCAATATACTTCGCAAACGCGGCGTGACTGGACAGCGCAGAAACAGTTCTCTGATGAAACAAGATGTGACCAATGGAATAAAATCATCTGCAGAAAAAACTAGCAACCTGAAAAAGGACGCACGGCTAACCAGGACGGTTATTGCTGTGGCCACTTTGTTTATCGTATGCAACATTCCTAAATTAATTGTGATCGCATCCTCTATCGTGGTGCTGTTTATTCCAGACTTCAGCCTCCTGGTTCATGGGAGGTACAATAACTTAATCTCAATAATTCTCACTATAACGTTCGACTTTGAAGCAGTTAACAGCGCATCTACTTTCTTAATTTATTATGCTTCTAGCACAAAGTTTAAAACAACTGTCAATCGTATAGTTAGCATATGTTCTATGCACAGATAATGTAGTTTCTCCAGTAATGTGTCTTCAATGTAAGCTCGTCGTTTAGCAAAGGTTATATGGACAGATATAGTTTCTCTAGTATAAATGTATCTTTAATATACGCTTGTTAATTAGCAAATGTTCCATGGACAGATAATAATTTCTCTAGTATAAATGCATCTTCAATATAAGATTGTCATGTAGCAAATGTTCTATGAGAAGATAATTACTCTCTCTAGTATAAATGTGTCTTCAATAATATAAGCTGGTTATATAGCAAATGTTCTACGGGCAAATGATAGTTTCTCTAGTATAAATGTGTCTTCAATATAAGCTTGTTATAAAGCAAAGGTTCTATGGACAGATAGTTTCTTTAGTATAAATATGTCTTCAATGTAAGCTGGTCTTATAGCAAAGATTCTATGGACAGATAATAGTTTCTCTAGTATAAATGTGTCTTAAATATAAGCTAGTCATATAGCAAATGCTCTATGGACAGATAATCGTTTCTCAAGTAATAAAGTGTCTTTAATAAAAGCTTATTATATAGCAATGTCTTATGAAGAGATAATATAGTTTCTCAAGTATAAATGTATTTTCAATGAAAGCTAGTCAAATATGAATAGTACTATGTGCAGATTATAAAGTTTTCGAGTATAAATGTGTCTTCAGTGTAAGCTTGTCATAAAGCAAATGTTCTATGAACAGATAATAAAGTTTCTCAGCTATCTGTATGTCTAAAATGTAAGTTTGTCGTATAGCACACGCTTTATGAACAAAAAATAAACTTTCTCAACTATCAATATGTGTTCAATGTAAATTTGTCATAAAGCAACTATTCTGTGAACATATAATAACGTTTCTCAATTATCAATATGTCTTCGGCGTAAACTTGTCATTAAATCAGGTGTCCTATAAACTGATTACACAGTTTCTCGGGGATTAATGTGTTCACTGTGAAAGCTTGTTCGGCCATGTCATGACACTCCGAAGACCAGTGGTACCTCGGTTACGAACGCATCAGGTCACGACACTCCGAAGACCAGTGGTACCTCGGTTACGAACGCATCAGGTCACTAACAATTCAGGTTACGAACAACAACTTCAAAATTTTTTTGTCTCGCGTAACGAACAGTGCCTCGGGTTGCGAACGAAGGAGAGAGAGAGAGAGAGAGAGAGAGAGAGAGAGAGAGAGAGAGAGAGAGAGAGAGAGAGAGAGAGAGAGGTTTAACGTTGGAGACAAACGATCGCGTACAGTGCAAACGAAGGCCATGCAGTCCTAACATCGCTTAGCGCCTGCCTAGCAGCCTAGTTTTGCACGCATGCGCAGCCTCTCTTTCATTGGCCTTAATACACAACAGTAAAATATTTCTTAGCAGTGGCACTGTGTTCAGTTTATCTCTTTCATTATTTTCCTTGTTAACTCCATCAATTATGAGTTCGAAGAACGATGGTGGTGCTCCCAGGCAGCAGAAACGTATAACAGTGGAGGGAAAGAAGGAAATAATTATGAATCATGAAAATGTCGTTCGTGTGTGTGACATCACTAATGAGTACAGCATGACAAAACCAACTATCTTCACCATCATAAAGAACAAAGAGTTACTCAAATCAGTCGATGTGGCTAAAGGCGTAAATAAGATGCAGAAGCAAAGACCTCAAATTTTAGAGAAAGTTAAAAATCTTCTCTTGATTTGGATCATTGAAAAGCAACTTGCAGGAGACAGTGTTAGTGAGGCAATAATATGTGAACAGGCGAAGCTGTTGCACAGTGCTTTATTGTCGAAATTGCTTGGCACAAGTGCTAAGACTGACGATTTTAAAGTCAACAGTGGCTGGTTTGAAAAGTTAAAATAAAAAAAATAAAATAAAAAATAAAACAAACAAACATAAGAAGTGGCATTCATAGTGTAATTAGGCATGGAGAGGCTGCAAGTTCCAACGAGAAAGAAGCAGAAGCGTTCAATGTGGAATTTGAAGATCATTAAAGAGAAAGATTACGTTCCACAACAAGTCTTTAATTGCGGCGACGAAACGGGCCTCTTCTGGAATAAAATACCAAAGAGGACATTTATCACCCAGGAGGAGAAAGCACTTCCGGGGCACAAACCAATGAAGGACAGGCTAACTCTGCTGTTCTGTGCCAATGTAGTGGATGAGATTGTGTTCTTGGGCAAAAATATGGGCCTGGAAGTCTATAGCAACGACTTGGAGAAGCTGATTGAGGACCACAGTGGAGAGCTCACTACAGATGAGCTTGTGGATCTTCAGAATGAACAGCTAAAGACATTAAAGGAGGAGAAGTCGTCCGGTGATCAGGAACCAGTGACCATTTCAACTGCCAGGATTAAAGAAATTTGCAGCAAGTGGGAAGACGTTGAAGACTTCATTGTGAACCATCATGCAAACAAATTTGTTGCGAATCGGGTAGGAAACCTGATGAATGATATCGCGATGACCTACTTCAGAAAGATTCTCCAGCAAATGAAGCGACAAATTTCCCGTGATGGTTTCTTCTGTCAAAAAACAGCGATAAGAAACTCCCGAAACTAATGATTCAGAATGGCAAAGGAAGTGACAAATTTCCCATGATCGTTTTCTTGGTAAGAAAGATAGACTAAATCTTCTTTTATTTTACATTTAATTTATTTGGTTGTTTTCTTTCTCTTTATTTAATACGTAAAATACATGAATTTTCTTTTGCGTTTTGTCGGGTAAACGACCTGATGTTAATAAAAAGAAAAAAGAACGATTCTTTAATTTTGAAACAGATTGCCTCTATTTCATTGATTTGAATGCTTCGGGTTACGAACGTTTCGGGTTACGAACCGAGTTCTGGAACGAATTAAGTTCGTAACCAAACGTACCTTTGTATGAAGTTTCTGAACAAGTCATCGTTGTAACCTCTTCATAAAAATACTCCTGGGGCGATAATGGGAGAGCTGCTCCCAGACTTGGCCAGCGTGAATCCTGACCCTGGTCTTGGGATCCCAGCCACCCGTAAATGAGATAGCCCCAAGAGTGGCAGATAGTCACTTGAATGTGTGGAGATGTTAGTCATGTGGTTGGGTGGAGATTGTCACTTTGATGTGTTAAGATAGTCACTTGAATGTGTAGAGAATACTAAGAAAGTCACTGGAATGTGATTTTATTTGTAGTTTTAAAAAATATAGTTCATTTTTTGGGCCATATCAAGACAAAAACTGGAACATGTTGTGACAATTGGAAAGATTTGTGGATAGAGAGATAGACAACGTCAGCGAGTGAAAAGTCTTGATAGTCTTGTGTCATGGCAGGGAAGGAAAACAAAACACTAATTAATGTTGAAGATCGCAAAACATGATCGCCTCTTCAGTAAGGAAAGCACTTGATGATGATTGTCAAAATGCACCCTTTCTAGAGAATTTGAGATGTATTCGACATTATTCACTGATTTTTTCACTATTGTTGCCTCTAGTGAATATATTTATAACATGCTTCTTTCCAAAAAAACCAAGAATTATCCGTCTCATTGTTCCTCTTTTGAGAATGTTGTGTTGCTTCCATTGATGTTTTTTGGAATATTACAAGGTGAGGTCCCAATATCTTGCATGCTAGCCAACTTTGTTTCTTTTCGTGTACTGAAAATATGCCTCAAGTGTGCCACACACTCTGCTGTTTCGCTTTAAAAGCCATAGTCGGTGTAAATTTGCCTACCTTGTTTACCATCCCATTCTTCTTTTTAGTTTGAAATTTGTCTATAACTGCAATGTTGTGTTTTATATAAACTTCACTGTTTTTTTTTTTTTATCTAGGATAGAAAGGTTTGCCTAGTATTTGGATAGCCTAGGCGTATGTGAACTGCTGAATACGGCGCCAATCCAAGTGTGCACATGGCTGATTCGCCAATCTTTAATTTTGTCTACATGTGGTTGCGTAATATATTGTGTCCTGTTCTGAGACGCAGATTAATTATTTGTTCTCGTCTGTCTATAAGGTAACAATCGTTTTGAGCTGGTGTTGATGGCTTTCTGACCAATTTGATCATTCTTTTCTTTTGGTGGTATGTAGTAGGTACATTAGGTTGTTCTTCTATTGCCCCTTCCTTAGCTAGTCGATCGGCTCTCGCGTTTCCGGGTATTCTACATTGAGATTGTATCCACTGTATGGAGACCTTACGCTGGCTGCTTAGTTTAGAAAGCAGTGCCCGTAGTACTGGTAATTTCCTAGAAAGGAACGCCTTAAGTACTGATTATGCATCTGTGATTTGCACCATAGACTGTGTACCATGGTTGGTATTCAGTAATTTATCTGTTGCTGTCTTGATTGCCTGGATTTCTGTATCATAGATTTGGCAATATTTCCCTGATGGTACTCTGGCCGCGTCCCTGATATTATTTGGATAGTCTATCTGCACTTCCGCTCCTCCATTTCGAACAGCTGACTCATATGTTTAGACATGGATCCAGGGGTCCTCTGGTTATTCGTTATCAAGGAAACTGATGGTGGCTGTTCTGCGATGTACACTGTTTTGTCTTTTTCTTGTCGAATGTTCAGTTCACTTATGCCTGGATTTGCAGTGCTAGTATATGTTCCTCTTTCCATGGAGTTCGTTCTGGGATAGTTTTCAGGGGATACCATCTGTGGGCAGACCAGTGATTTCTCAGCAAAATCGTTTGGCCTGGTGGATAAAACTGCTTCATTTAAATCGCCCCATAGCTAGGTTTTCCCTAGTTCTTCATAGGGTGACCTGGTATACTAAGGTACTTTTCTCAAAGTATTAGCGTTTTCGTATATTGTATTTCCATCTCGAGCGGGTGGGGTTTTCACTTACAACTCATTTTCTACAATCAGAAAGACTGGCCGATGGACACTGCCACTAAGGTGTTTCCCAACAATTCGTGTGATGATCCACTCCAGATCTGGTGAATGCAAAGACAGGTCAGATGTAGCTGTGGCGTGCCATGATCTCGAGTAGAAGGTATCTGAATCAGACAACTTGTTAGTCAAGATAATTATATTCTCATCGTTCCAGTCTTCCAGTGTCTCTTCTCTCTAGTCCATCTGATCATAGCGCAAACTCTGCGAGTGGCTGTTAAAATTGTCACACACAATCTTGTTTTCTTTTAATAGGAATGTGTCTAGTGTTTTGTCACTCGGGCAGTAGTACTTGATAAGACGTAGAACTGTATTGTCTACCTTAAGGTTAAGAATCTGACAATCGGTCCCTCCCATGTATACTTCAATTAAGGAAGCAGTGATGCTATTCTTCACAAAGGTCAGTATCCCACCCTTTCGCCTGACTTTTCGGTCAGATCTGTAGTACTGGTAGCCTCTGATTTTAAAGGGTATGTTTTCATTAAGGTAGTTTTCTTGCAACCAACACATTTTCTTGTTCTTCATTCAAGATGTTTTCTATCTATATGTTGTGTGTGTGGCTGACTCTCTGATTCTAGTGTATTATTGCCAGTCGTTGTTTGGTATGGCCATTAGCTCTATTCTCATGTCCCCTGGCGCCAAAAAACACATGAGAAGGACATCCTGTCATTTTGAAGTAGTCGACATATTTCGTGACGTGATTGCGTGGCATCCTGATTTTTGTGGTGAGCTTCTTGGCTGATACCCTCCGTCTTCAGCACCTTGTTTTTTGTTTTGTTAAAGTAGACCTGGTCTTACTCGAGTTTACATATTATGTATGTACACACGTGTCTGCGTATGTATGTATACACGCACATACATATATAGAGCAGTCTGATTTTTTGGCGCCAGAGACTCGCCTTCGCTAGTTAAAATATTTCCGCCACGTGAATATCAGGAATTGGACTTTTGCTGCCAGAGGTGATGAATGCACAAGCCATGTGAGTATTTTGCAAGGTTGGCCCCAACTCTGAACCCCCGGCTATAACAGCAATATGGAACTACCATCCTAGTCTTTTGTGTAATATCCCCCTCTCGTTACCCTACTCGAACAACTAAAAATTTCAGTCAACTATTGTGCAGCCTCCCCTTGGCCTAATAACAAGATTGGTTGGTGAATCCCCAGAAAGACAGAATTTTTACTTTTAAAATTGATGCTTTGGCGTTCAAGTGGTTTGAGCCCTGACATGGGCTGAATCTATCGGATTGAGGTTGGTGTAGCTACTTTCATATTGGCCCAGCACCAAACTACAACCTCCACAGCCGCTGTGTGACAGAGTGTTCCTTCAACTCTCCAAGCTCAGAAACCAGCGAGGTGTGCAGACTGGTGCCGGGACTTTATATCCGCGGAGAGATATAGTAAGGTTGTGGGAGAATCTTTACCTGCTTGTTTGTCTGTGGGATAATCTTTACTTGTCTTATTGTCTGTGGGATAATCATTACCTGTTTTATCGTCTGTGGAATAATCCTTAACTGTGTTATTGTCTGTGGGATAAAATTTACTCTTTGCACGGTCCATGGGATCATCTATTCTTCTGTTGTTTTTGTTGTGAACCACAGAGTAACTTCTTGTGTTTTATGTATATAAAATTTACCTCTTTTATGGTCTTGTGATCCTTTTTCCCCTGTGTCCTTAGTACTCTTCTTTATGGCAGTTAAACCTGGAAACTTATCACACCAAGAGAAACGTTTAAACAGCTTTCATATGCGGTGTCTGGGTAACCAGGCCATGAATTCAGCACAACTCTTACTGACTGGCTGAGATTAGGCATAGGTTGATACGGTTTCTTCATATGTTTTAGGTATCTCATTCTCAGTTTCAAGCATCTTCCCAGAGGTAATCAGTAACATACAGTCAACAAATAAGTGCAGCTAGTAGCTATTAACTATAATCTATCTATGAATGACAAATTACAGGTAACAGATAGTCTTTGACCTTTGATCGGTTTAAAATGAAAATTGTCTTCTTGCGCGTTCACTTTCATGTCTAACATTTGCTGGAAGCAATCTGCTGCGTGAAATTTCGAAATTAAACGAACGATTCTTAACAACCCTGTTCGATTTTTTTTTCCACACAGCAACTGTTCCAGGGTTGTATGAGTAAAATTACTGCAGTTAGTCATATTGAATTTGTTATCTGTTCGCTTCACGGAAATGGTGCAATAATTTAAATCTTCGTTTCGATTAAGAAACGCATGTACAAGAAAATGCCTTTAAAATTATTATAAATGGACATTTCACTATCCAGATAAGGTAACATAAATTTAACTGAAGAGAAGCTCTTCCAGTATATTGATCTATGAGCAAATTAAAAATATATAACATATTAAAATAGTCAGTTATCTAAGATCTTTCGGTATTTAGACCTGTTATCTATGTCCGTGATATGGCATTGGGAGAAGATTCACACATACATTATGTTCACAGCTTTGCCTCTAAGTGTCTAGTTCTTCAAGTGCTAAGTTCTAGAAAAGTATACCAAGCATTCAGTACGCTGGTTTAACCTGATCAATATAGTCCTGTTTGCTTTACAATTCGGTAACTGAAATTCACACAACGTGAACAAGAAGCTTGAACTTGTTAGGCGGAACAACGTTAATTCATTCAAAATTATCACCATGAGTAACTTCACACAATACAGTGAGCTAGCGGAACACAGTGATATAATTAGCAACGAAATCACTTCCCACATCATGTTTTCTTTGGTTGTTTTGGTAAGCTCGTTTGTATCTTTAGTTGGAACAGTGACCAATTCCATCAACATTGTCGTGTACTTCAAGCAAGGTTTGAGAGACAGTGTCATCATTCAGTTCTTCTCCCTGTCAATTGCAGACTGCATATTCTGCATATTTGTTGTAGCAACATCAATCAGCGTGTTGTTCAGTCAAGTTTACCCTACTGCCACTGTTCTGGACCCCTTTTCCTTTTCATACTTCATATCACAACTCAGGGAGAAAGTGTATTCTCAATCAGTAATCATAACAATGTTTTTGTCAGTTGAGAGATGCCTTTGTGTTGTTCTTCCTTTTGCTGTCAAACAAATGTTTACCAAGTCTCGGTCAGCTGCTGCTATTTTGTGTACGTCCGTGTTCCTAGGGGCACTACTCATTCCAGATTATTTAACAGAAGGGCTCGCATGGATGCACGACATCAGGTTTAACTCCACGCGCCTTTTATTCTGGCATGCAGAAGACAGGATTAAATTCGAAATTGTTAAAAACATCATGTTAGTTGGAGTATTGCCTGTTTTTGCTTGTGTGACTAGCATCATATGCGCTCTAGTTATGATTGTCCGAATCAAATTGTCCACAGAGTTTCGGCACTCAAAAACCTCAACCACCGCATTTTCACACAACTCAAAGCAAACACACAAAAGCATCACAGAGCAAGCAAATACTTTTAATACAATTGTAATGCGCAATACTATTTTAATAAACAGAGACGCTAAGATAACAAGGACGATAATCGTTGTTGATGTGATATTCATCATATGTAATATTCCCAGGTGTATGATTCTTGTTACAACAGTCCTAGAATTATACACATCACAGTTCAGTCTTCACGAAGCTGGCGAATATCAGAATGTCTCTACTGTAATTAACGCAGTTTGTTACGTTATGGAAACTTTCAATGCTTCGGTTAACTTTTTCATTTACCTCGTTTCTAGTTCCAAATTTAGATCAGTGTGCAGAAACATGTTCTGAAATTTCAAATATTTCACAAAAGATTGTTAGTCATGGAGCCTGTTATGTTGTATATAAAGTTGCTTGCAAATCCTTTACGGGACGTCGAAGTCAACCACATCATTTTTGTCTGTTTGCGATGTCTTGGCAAGTTTACGTTCAGTAGTTTGCCTTTGCATTTTGAACGACCAGCACTCATACTATTTTATGAAAACCAACGGAAATCGGTTTCCTGCCAAATCCCCAGCAGTTGTGTTTCGAACGCGGTACGCCGAATTGCGCCCGAAACACATTGGCCACAGAGAGGTGATGTTGCATAAAGAAATGTAGAACCAATGATGGTGTTCATTCCTGATGGTGTCCTTGAATTTAACTTTCTCTTTTACCTCGTTTCTAGTTCCAAATTTAGATCAGTGACTAGTGACATTTTCTGAAACTTCACATATTTCACAAAAGATGTTAGTTTTGGAGCCCGTTATGGTGTATGTAGACATGTAAAATCAATTATCGTGTTAATTCCTGATTGTGATCTTAACCATTACTGCTTGTTTTCTGCCTGTGTGTTAATCATCTTAAAGAGAGTAAGACAGGGTCGCATTCTCTCTCCATATCTGCCAAGCGATGCTTCGGGGTAAACATAAACTCTGCAAGTAACTTTATAATATAACAGCTCGTCAATATAAAAGCATCCAATGGTAGGCTCTGGAAGCTGAACTCGAACTGACGAAATAAGTTAGACTTTGGTAATTATGATGTTGTTTATTTCTGCAGCGAACAGGCTTGTAGCAAACAATTCGGCAATAACGAAGTGTGCAATACTGTGCCTGTTCTATCCAGGCTGATCAGTATTATAATTACAAATTAAAACTCAAGATCATGTCCTAAGCCAACTCTGCTAAGAATTCAAAACAATGTCCTTGCCCGTCGATCTCTATCTTCGCAATGTCCTTTCTGCCAATTCTCAGACATCAAAATTCAGCGCTTGTCTTCCTGTTTCTTTGCGGTTTCGATGCACGTTGTGTCCATAAATTGTTTCGTCCAATCCAATTAATAATTCAGCCACTAATATGACGTGAAAAGCTTTTCTTAGCTAACCGATATTTCCCAAATTAACATGAGCTGCCGCTCCGAAGAATCTCCCAAGTTAGTCTGCCGTTGTTGATGTTTACGATCTTTGATGACGTTTCTGCGTTGACACGTCATGTGCTTGGTTTTCTTAGCGTTTTGTTTTTGGGATTCTCTGCTATTTATAATCTATACTATTGCATCACACCTGCCACTTGGCAATATCTATTCAACATTTATGCAACAATGTAATGAAAAATATCAGAATGAAGAGACCAGGGACAAGTTTGATCCATTCGTTATTGATGGAGACCCAGTTCAAAACCTTAGGTATGCAGATGACAGTCCTCCTGTCAAACAGCGCTAATGGATTAGAAGAGCTGATTTCTGTCTGCACAGAGATACAGAATAAATCAAACTCTTCTCTGAACTTAAGCAAATCGACATCAATTTTCACGGACAAAATTACACACTAACTGAAAATCATAATCATGAAGTAAGAAAGTTAACTTGTCACAAACTTTGAATATCTTGGCGACAAAATCAACAACATTGTTTGCGTGGTACTCACTGGATAACCGGATCGGGGAGGCAAGCAGATGTCCCAGATATTATATTGAACAGATGCCCTCTTAGTAGATACGGCAAATTGAAGTACTTGAGAATCACCTTTGACAGGTGTATGTCTTTTAAGGAACGTGTGGAGGCTTTGGCGGTGAAGGTGTAGGACTTAATGCGGGGTGGAGCAGAGGATGCTTTACATGGTTTTTCAGCAGTTAATAATTTATGTCATTGAGTATGGTTTGGGGCTGCTGACAGCGTCAAAGAGCCAGCTTGAAAGGTTGGAGCGCATACAGAATGCTGCCATGCGGATAATCCTGTGGTGCACAAAGGACACGCCAATTATATGCATGAGGCATATCCTGGCGCTACCAACAATGACTGATAGGCATAGGGTCGCTAAAGTCAAATGGTACCTGAGAGTTGCTGCATGTAAGGATCACTTCCTGCATGAAGTCATGGAAATGGTCAAGGGTCATAGACTAAGACCAATCAAGCCCTGGATGGCACAGGCAGAAATATCTATACGTCAGGTGTGTGATCTAGAGACCATCAATCGTGATACAGAGTGGGTTGAAGTACCCGAAAACATGACGGACTGGCACAATGTAATAGTGACACTGAGTCGTGAGTGCAGAGAATGGGCAGCGGGCCGCACAGAGTTTGATCCAGAGTAACACACATCAAGGTGACATAGTGATCTATACTGATGGGTCAGTGGTGAGAAACAGACTGAGTGGTTGGGGTTTCATAGCAAAGGCTGATGGACGATTCTTAAAAAAAGGAGATTCTGGCATATGGAGCTGCGACCTCCAGAATTAGAATGGAGGTGGAAGCAGTCATAGCGGCATTCCGTTGGTTAGAGGAGACCACTGCAACACACGTTGTCTTCATCACGGACTCAAGGAGTATGCTTAGTATGGTGGAGAAAGGAATGTTTCGTGTGGAATGACTCACCTCGATTCATAGGCCACAGATTGTGAGAACTGTATGAATGTTTTGCCCTAGCCATTAGGGAGTGCAGGGGAATGAACAGGTTGATAGGCTGGCAGGGAATGCACCTCTTGGTGGTAGATTACTTAGGGACAAGGGGGAGGCGGTCGTGCGCCTGTGGGACCAGGTGGAGAAGGTGAGGGAACAGAATGAGAACCCGTATGTGGAAAGGATAAGATTGCGGGGGATAGGCAGGGGTTCTGGTAGAATCTCAAAACTGAGAGGGAAGACCAGGAGAACTTTCAATCAGATAGCGGTAGGAACGATTAGTAGTGTGACTCTACGCTGGCTGTTAAACAAGGGGACGGAGCACGTATGGGAATGTCCTGAGTGCAGTGATGTTAGATCTTAGCTCAACTCAGCTCAACACAACATACCTATGGACAAGGGAGGGGTGGGCGGTCCCGAAAATGGAGGATAGTCATTTAAACGGTTAAAGCCTCTGGATTGTTTATGCTCGTGGCTACCGTTTGCATTTGCATTGTCCTCATGTTGCACTGGAAGTGTATGGTTCCGTCGCCCTGCTACTGAGTTGAGCGCGTGGCGCGACACTGTGAGCTGTGAATTTCGTGTGATATGCTTTTACATCTGTCCGCGGTTGTTTGTAGCGGGAACTGCATTTTCGGGAAAATGGCGACTGGCTATGTCGCAACACGGACTGGTTTTGCCTTATGCAGTAATGTGTGGCTACTGGTTTTCTAGTGACTGCCGCTTCCATCGTAGATGAACTGTATTTTTCGTGGAGATCTTTTGTGTTGACATTCTGGCGGCGGCATTATGCACATTGTACTTGTGCGGGCTGTTGGTTTGTCGAGACTCCTGTCTGCTCCACTTTTCACATGTCGCAGTGAGGATAATTTTGTGTAATATTCACTGGCACAGGAACGGAGCATAGTGGGGACGACCCGTTGCTGTAAAGTTGGAACCGTGTAACAGAGTGAACGGTTGAACGATAATCTCAAGTGATGACATTGAAGCCTTGATGTTGTAAACAGTTTTTATTATCTAGAAATACAAAGTTTATATAACTCCATGAAAACACACCGTGACCGACCACAGATTGAGCTGGAACTGTTTATCTTTTGACGTCACCCGTGAGCTTCCCTAACAATAGTGCTTTCAATAGTGCTCATGGGTGCGACATTTCCTACACCTTCTCTATTTCCCCCTAACTATCTATAGCAGAGATGGAGCTATGTTATACTCTTCCCCTTCTTTAAAAAGACTTTTTTTTTTCAAAAGTCTTACCTCCCTAACCTACATATTCCATATTCCCATTTAGCTTTCCCTCACTACCATCCTAACCCAGTACTATCTTAAACCTCATTCCTATTATTTCGAGTTCAACATCTCTTCTTGTCTCTTATAATACTCTCTTATAGCTAACTGCTATTTTCGTTGTTACTTCTTCTTCGTTTCTGAGCAGACAAGGTTTCATTACAAAAAAACAACTCAGTTCATATATTATTTACATATTCTATCACACACAAAAACCCTCTTGTATAGGTATCTATTATACCTCATAATATTTAAATCTCAGTTTTATACAACACATCCTAACAATATATGTGTACCTTTTTGAAATACTTCTTCTTCTCTTCATAAGCGATCCGCTTAAACCTTTTCATCACGACCACTATCTGCTCTCAACTATAAAAACACCGTACCCTTCTGATACTATCTCAAACTCTCTATCGTCATCACTAACCGTATTACCTCCACATTACTACTTCTCCCCTTTCAACCAACCTGAAATCACTCTCACACGATAGGAAGACAAAGAATCGGTGGCCACCGGAATTTAAAAGAAGCAGAACTCTTTCTCACAAAAACTACACTCATACTTACCCCCCTATGTTACCTGAGACTTTATGTAATAAAGTCTAAAACAATTATATATCTTCTACAGTTCACTTATACCACTTATTATGGCAATTTTACAGTTTGCGCTGCTATCTACATCATCAAGTAACCATTAAAAATAGTATTCACTCCTAAATGTCTATATATTACACAAATTAAAAAGGTCCATTATTTCTCAAGACCTCCTCCAACATTATACACTTCACCTCATATAACTAATCTTCTCCTATACCTCACTCAGAATTCCCTCTTAATCTCGCCGAAAACTTCAGCAACCCACTAATGTCCTCCTGAACCTCAATTTATGCCGTTATCAACAGCAACAATATACCGCCACTGAACTCATGTCCGTGACTGCTCGCAATCCATGTTATTCTCTCTCAGTCCATATATCACGGACCCCTGAAACCTCATGACATTTTATCTCTGTTCGCTGTGAGCACTGACAATGTCCATTTCTAACTAACATACTTACTTGTGTGATTTCTGCAGTATGTACCTGACAAGATGCAGCGAAATATGCCAGGCAATAAATCGTGCAATCTATTGTTTGTGTCTTCGTTATTCAAATTCACTACGGGAAAACATTGTTTTGAATACTTACTTCCCTTTACTATTGTATCCATAGTATATATATATATATATAAAAACATGGGATTCAATTCATGTTTTTACTATTTGTCTTCACACTGTCTGGCGTAGCACGTTACCCACTTCTTCTTCTATAAGCCAGCAATCTCGTGTCTCTTATGAAATTTCTATTACATCATGGCTCTAAATCCATGTTAACTTGCGACCCCGTGGAGACCATGTTATACAATTGTCCCACATCTTCTGAACGTAAATATGTATCCAGAACTCCCAAGGACCCCTTACTAAATTTCTCTCTTTAACATGGACCTTTTTACTTTTCTAACTCCCCACAACTGAACGTCAAACGAAAACTAATTTAAACATAGTTAGTGCAAGTCAATAAGTAACATTATTATAACTTTTGCCAAATGAAAATTTATAAACAAAGTAATATGCTAATATTTAAGCAAAATAAGCTAATTAAACTCACAATTCGTGAATAACTGGAGTCAAGACAAATCAAAATAGAACAATATCACCCCTCCCTTCTTTTGAACCGTTTATCCCCAACATCAAAACATGCATCAATTTAAATTAAAAGAAAATATCTAGTGTTATCTAACACTACTGGTCTCTTTTACGGACCAGTAGTTTGTACGCAAAAGACTAAAAACACAACAATCCTATTCTAAAATCAAATGGTGATAATCATTTTACAGGACCAAATCAAGCAAAAATAATATAACATACCATACATATTCAATCAACATTGGTCTCTTATATTAACTAATGAAATACGTATCTATTCACACAAGTCATGCCTATTCCGTTGTTCTTATAACAGATAAAACAAAACAACTCAATGCTAAGCATTAACACCAATATATATATATATATATATATATATATATATATATATATATATATATATATATATATATATATATATATATATATATGTTACCTACAGACTATATTCTCATCATAGCGCGGAACAATACTTGTTCCCCTCAACCAAAATCATTACTCAACAAATGAGCGTACCTTTTTCTGGAGGTCAAACGATTATCTCCCACAATTTCTTAAACATTACCGTTAACTACAGTATCTCCACCATGCTACATCCAGCAAAAAAATTGTCTATTTACTATAGACCTTACCAATATATCTATCTACTGTACCAACAACTAATTCTACTTTTAAGTCTCTCGTCTACCCGACGTAACTAACCAACGTATCAGTACTTTCTAACATCTCACCACAACTACTAGCGTTCTCACACCGCGATGATAGTCAAACCAGTCACAGTTATCGGAACACAGTCTATAGTGCTCTATTTATAATGCTCCGACGTTCACTTATCTAATCACATTCTCTCCTTCTCTTGCTTACTCCTATTTATCGGGACTCTTTCAGAACAATAAACAATACCGCACATGACTAACGACAAACCTCACTCCGACTGGGCAAACCATATTCTCTTATTTCTCTGTATCAGGCATTCTTGCTTCGACATGTCTCTGCTAACAATACTAAATCTGTTTTATGAAACGTCATACAAAATGTTAACCCTCTTTCTGTTAGCCTGTCATAAAATTTTCATCGATTCCGTCCAAGATCACACATTCCAAACAAAAGACATCACACCTTTCTAATCACCTACTTTAACAATTTAGCACAAGCAAAACAGAGGCAACGACTATAACCAAAGAAGAACAAACAACAACAATTCAGCTAAACGAAGATTTCTCGAAACAAGTAAAGAGTCTCAAGTGCCTAGAAAGTATAATATCATCAAATGGCAAACCAGAAAACGAGATTGAAAACAGGTGCAATAAGGCTAATCAACTCTCTTGACAAATGGACAACCATGTATCAATAACTACCAAGCCTAAGCGTGTCGATCACTTCCACAGACAGTGACACCAGATATACTAAACGCCTTGTACATGCATGTGCTACTACTACTAATCATCGGACACAACGCACATATGTTTGTCTACATTTTTACACATGCAAGAACAACGCATTACCAGACGAATTACTTCAACACTCAACAGGACTTTCACAATTCAACTGTTTTCTTATTTCTACTTTTCTCAATCATTCACTCCTTTTCAAAGATCAGAGCCTATACATTATCTCTCGCAAACTATATCTCTTTTACACACTAACCAGCACTATCAACGATCTCTCAGAACAAACCTCACTCCGACGAGCCACTAACCTCGTAACCATCATTCTATACTTCTCTACACCATAACTTTCTCAGATTTAATCATTTCTTCTTTCTCCGCAAGCATGACGTAATTACTTCACCCCCTCACCCAGAACTCGTATTCTTCAAGCATCAGCTTCCACAGTCTTTTACTCTTAATACTCTCGCGCTCCATTGGCTATTTTACACAGGATACTCAATTCCTCCTCATCAGACACGCTCGGTTCATCTGCCAATGCTACTATACCTACTTCTCAAACTATCAAGCGAAACTTTCTCAGACATCACGCCATAGCCCTGAGTCGAACCAACTCTAGTACGAGCATTCATACTTAGTTTATCTCTCTCTCTGCTAATTCTGTGCTGAATCTACCCTACTTTAATCACACCAGTTATACATCACTCAACGTGATCAACTCTCTCTATCTATCCATTCCGGACAAGGGACATTTCAATTTCTACATTGTTTACTCTACCCACACCACAACTAAACACAAGATATTCTTTATAACGTATCCACGTAGAATATTCTATCAGTTGCCGTGACTCTCTATCCTCAACAACACTATTGCCTACCCTGTACCATGTGATGCTACACCAAAAAAATTCATCTGCCTATTTTAGACAGCCCATATGTATATGCTCAAACCGCAATTCCTCTCATAATCTAAAACAATGCCATATGTCCTTCCTCACCCTCGGAATTCTAACAGTTATAGAGTGCATCTAAGCCAAATATTTCATTGTCTCCTAGTACTAATGTGCGTCTCTCCTCAATTATGTCATCTTCAATATCCGTACTTGTTAATCCGTTGTTAAAGTACTCAGGTCTTAAGGTCATATATTCTCTGAGTTTTCTTATGTTATTTTCTGTCGTCGAGTAATTTTCTGCTATCTGTCTCTTACCATTCTTCTTCTTAAATACTTTCTTTCTGTTCTTTTTATTTGTTACTCCCGTCTTTACTGCGTCGATCTGCTCACTGTTTTCTGTATACCTTACATAACGCTTACATTTCCCCATCTCGTCTTTAGATGATACACTGATAATAGTTCCCTCATCAGACTCATAATAGTTGGCGATAATATCCCTATGGTCATCACTAAAACGTCTGACCTTCTTCTTTTCTATACCTCTATCCCTCATGCTCCGGTTCGGGACAACTTCAATATCTTTAGCTGAGGAAACTGACATCTCAGTTGTACCTTTATTGACTATCAGACTGTTTATATTTCTTTCCCCAATACTTTTCCTCTTTGACAAAACGGCTATCATCTGTCTAGGGTCGTTTGGTTACTGCACTATTTGACGTATCAATAGGGACTTTCCCAGCTATAAATAGACTGAGGAAAGCTACGAGGTATTTTCCATCTAGAATCATCTCGAATAACCGGTGTTTGAATGAACCGGGGTTGCCGGGTACTGCATTGTATTCTCGTGCAGAGAGAAATCTAGAAATCCTAGGGGAAAGTAATGTTTCCCGTGAAAGTGATTTTCCCCAAGAAGCACTCACTTCTCATGCGCAGGAATTGGCACGAGGGGAGAAATGCGGCTAGAGTGTTCATTCACTTCTGACATTTTGGAGAGAGAAGACGCTGGCCGGTTTGAGCCATTTTGTTTGCGTCTAATAACCACCATATATCGGCTGACTGTTGGCTTAAGGAGGCTGCTGTGCCCTTAAACAGTTCTGAAGCTGGCTGGAGTCTGGTTCATGAATCAAGGTACGGATTTGTTTAAATTAATTAACTCTGTCATTGTTCTATAAAACGCAACTGTGCTAACCTCATTAGTATGCGGATGCCGCTGCATTATTCATGAGCTAACGGATCGATAACGCCTGTTGTAGGCTACGCCGTGTGTTTGTTTACAACGGTGTTCGCGAAGCATCTGTTGTTAATGCAGTCGTGTTATGTTTGCGATTGAAACGTATCTTGTATGTATCAAGTATTGCAAATTGTTGCATCTATTAGGTTGTTGTGTTGGAATAGGAGTTGGTTAAAAGGCCTGATTAAGATCTAGATTTATGACAGTCAGTGAAGAGTACAACTGTTAGACACCAAGGTAAGTGGGTAGGTGGAGATTCAGACAGAAGTGTGCTTAGTGACAACGTAAGGAGAGAACTTAGTTCTGTGCCACTAGGAATGATGAAACTATTGTGGTGTAATTTAATAGTGAATTCATTGTGTGTGGAACAAGGGATTTCTGTGTGAAGGTAGGTCTTCATTGATGATTTATATATATATATATATATATATATATATATATATATATATATATATATATATATATATATATATATATGATGTGACATTGTATATATATATATTAGGTCATGGTATGTGATACTTCGGGAAGGAATACCGAACGCCAAATTGGTCAACGCGTTATACCAATGCGGGTAATCGCGATAGACAGCGGTTCTGAATTCTTGTCTTTGCTTTCCTGATTCTTTCATGCTAGCACTACTGCGAATGAATGCTGATATGTTGGCAGTATGGAAGGATGCAAGGAGGGCGTATGAGCCACCGGGGACATATGGGATATGGGGAATTGCAAGCAAGGTACGAAAGTATGTTGTGGCAGACCAGGCCACAAATGAAGTTCGGTCCAACCAAGGCTCATCCACTTGGGAAGGGCGGAGCTGGAACATTACCCTTGGAACATGTGGGGAACATGTTTTCTCAAGAATGGCTTCTTGACTCTAAGTAAGAGTCTGATAAGAAGAGGTTGCTACAGTGTGGGCGGGTAGTCCCACAAGCAATCAGGAAGGTGTATATACTGATATGATCATGTATTATCCCTATATCCCGAGGGATGGTATATTGATCAAGCTTATGTTTCTTATTGAACATTATTAATATAAGGAGCGAGTCCAGGGACTCTTTACCTTAGGGTTTAGTTCAATTAATTTTAGAACTAAGATAGCAGCTTACTTTCAATAGTGACGTTAGCGACAACTGGTAGATGATTAGGGATAGGTGAGACCTATGATCAGACTCGTCATTCTGATTCTTACTTTGTGTGACGGGCTGTTCTCTTGAGGCCAGCTGACATCCACGACCCATGCTTTGCTACTCTACATATAGAGATAATGCTTTAGTTATTTGTATAACTAATTAGCATGACTGAGAGTTGAGTAGCTATTGATAGGATGCATGTGGACCAATGTTTGGGCCAGAGTACTCTCACCTGTCGCCCTCCCTTTTCAGGAGTTGCCTGTTGAGGAACCAGTCAACTAGATTTGTTGTTGGCCGGAAACCACTTCGTATGCTACAGCGAAGGGGTGAACCATATACTTACCTCGCCTGACTTAACCACACCATATGCCTGGGTGACCCATTATGTATGAAGGTGCATCCAGAGATTCAAGTGCCCTGACGGTGCACGTGTGGGACACGATGGTTTGTTGTTGAGTTTATACTTGTGAAGATATAGTATTTCAGAAGGAGCTTTCAGTAATTTGAGCAATCATGCTCTATGACAAGAGACATCTGACCGTATACAAATGCGATGGTTCTGCCTAAACGCGGAAACATGTTTATTCCTACACTTAGGAGGTTCCTACGACAGCTTGAGTGGAAGGTCATGATGAGACCTACACTAGCGTCCTTATAAGAGACCCAAAGAAAGTGATGTGTCAAGGGACTAGGGAATCTAGTTCAACCTGAATATTGTCTCCAAAAGAAATATGTATCAGATTCTACTATTATATTGAAACAGTGTGCAGACTTTGAACTATGTTACATTATCTGATGCGCCGAGCAGTGAACTGTGTTATCAGTAAGGGACCATTGAATTGGTCAAAGAACTGAATCGAGACCCAGTGTTACTGTACTATCAGTTAGGGACCATTGAATTGGTCATGAACATAGACAAAACTCAGTGCTAATGTGTTCGAAGTGTGAGACCGTTAAATTGGTCAGTGACAGATTCATCACTCATGAGTAATGTGCTACAGATCGACCATTAGATTGGTCATAGGCTATTGACATTCATTAAGTTTAAGATTAGTTGGAGGTAACTCCAGGAGGATTGTAGTCCAGCTAGTGATTACAGATACCGGTGCAGTACTTTATTCGCAGTGACTTAGTACTGTATGAGGAAGATGCCGTTGGTCCAGTTGAGGGAGGTACAGCAGTAACTCTATTGTTGTTGATCCACGCTTGGGAGACGGAGTGGTCACCAAGGTCCAAGTCATCTCACTGGAAGGAGGCCGGGTGAGTGGCGGACCGACTGGACGGGACATCTGCATCCACTATACTTCTCAACTTAATGATGACTACTAGATCTCTGACTCTGTCTCTACCCTATCTTCTATTTATGTAAATAGATTTTTCTCTCAGGATATTCATTTCAGTTCTATATTCTCAGGGGTAGAATAAAGTTGATATATGTTGACTGGCTCTTTGTATACTTATTGAATGGGTCTCGGACGATGCCTAAGTGTTCATTGTTCCACAGGAGTAGGTAGTTAGTGGGGGTCTAGAATCTGGAGGGGCTTGTAGACTTATATAACTAATTTGAGATCAACCACAGGGAAAATGTGTATCAGCCTGTCCAACCCCTGGGGCTAGAATACACGGGAGTGGTAGTCACCTCGGGTGTGGTTCACTCTCACTACCCAAGGCGAACTCGTTACAATTGACTATCAGACTGTTTATATTTCTTTCCCCAATACTTTTCCTCTTTGGTCTCTTTTCGTCTTTGGGTCTCATCTGTTTATCTTTCTTAATTTCAACCATGTCTCCCTTAGTCAAGTAAGTTGGTTTTGACTGAGTCTCTACTAACTCGGTTTGACTTCCCTTCGTTATCTTGTTGGTTGGTTGTACCTGGACTTTTTTCTCTACTGTATCAACTTGTGTCTGTGTGTTCTCT
>OY992886.1:65073395-65248883 GCA_963921405.1 Cepaea hortensis
GATGCTCCCCACCAGGGGTCTGGGCGAAGCCGGGCAGGGTCAGCTAGTACAATATAATTGCTACACCTATTAGCCTTTCCTCTACCTCGGAATGTATAATCTTAAAATCTTTCCCTGTCCTATTCCTTGACCTTTTTCATCTTGTCTCACACATCCCTAGGATATTAATATTCTCTCATCCCATTTCCTGTTTGATGTTATCCAATCTTCCATCTGCGCTTCAATTACTAACATTCCATGTTGCCAAATTCAATATTGCTGTCATATTGTGACGTTCTGTGATTTGACGAATCATCATGAATTTGGCATCTTTAAAGAAGATAGTTTGCCACAGTGAGATTGTATCCACTGTATGCTGACCTTAAGCTCGCTGCCTAGTTTAGAAAATAATGCCCGTAGTACTGGCAATTTCCTAGACAGGAACACCTCAAGTACAGTACTGATTTTGCATCCGTCAATTGCACCACAAACTGTGTACCATGGTTACCAAGGTGATTCCCTGGATTTCTGTTTCATAGTTTTGGCAATACTTCCCGGTTGGTACCCTGGTCGTGTCCCTAGTATTATTTTCGTAGTCTGTGTGCACTCCCGGTCAGGGCCGGATTTAGACTTGATAAGGCCCTAAGCTATTAGAAATATGTCAGTGACAAATTGCTCACTCGGACAATATTTTTTGGGACCCCCACTTTCTTGGGGGCCCCAAGCTATAGCTTGTGTGGCTTATACGTAAATCCTGCACTGCTCCCGGTCCTCCATTTCGAACAGCTGACTCATATGGGTAGACACGGATCCAGAGGTCCTCTGGGTATTCGTTATCAAGGAAACTGAAATTAGCTGTTCTGAGTTGTACACTATTCTGTCTTTTTCTTGTCGAACAATACTTTCACTTTTGTCTGGATGTGAAGTGGTCATCTATGTTCCTCTTTCCATGGAGTTCATTTTGGGATAGTTTTCAGTGGACCCCAACTGTGGGCAGATCGGTGGTTTCTCTGCAAAGTCGTTTAGCCTAGTGGACAAAACTGCTTCTGTTTAATCCATCCCATAGCTAGGTTTTCAAATGTGTTCTTCATAGGGTCGCCTGGCATACTGAGGAACATTTCTGATTGTATAAGCGTTTTCGTATCTCAGCGCTCTATCAGTGCTTGTGTCCTCTCCAACTCCTCTATCTCCACTATACGGGTTGATCTCTTCCCTCCCGTGGTGGCTCTAAGTGCTTGATCTTGCACCTTGTCCAGCTCTTGTAGTGTTGTGTTTTATGCTGAACACCACGCAGTTGACCCCTACTCCAGGTGTGGTCGTATGATTTGTTCATAAACAAGGCAAAATATTTTTGCACTGGCTCCATATGTGGTTCCACTGAGTTTTCTAAGGATTGCTATGTTGCTACTGCTTTGTTGATGTGCATTCTCCATGTCAGCCTGCTATCAAATGTTACTACAAAGTATGTTGGTTCCTTAGGGGTATTCTTTTTATCTGGATGACACTTGCCTTTTATTTCGGAAAAGAGAGAGAGAGAGAGAGAGAGAGAGAGAGAGAGAGAGAGAGAGAGAGAGAGAGAGAGAGAGAGAGAGAGAGGGAGAGAGAGAGAGAGTGGTGCTGCACTTGTCAGTGTTTATGCTGACACACCATCTATTTGCACATGCAACTAATGCATCTTCAACTATTTATAGCGATCTCCTGGCCACTGATACATGCTCATTTGTGCTCCTTAGGATCCGGTTATCAGCGTACATTACCACTTTAATTTTAATGTGGTAGTTCGACAACATTAACATTACTGTAGATTTAGAACATTTTGGGAGAAAGGACTCCACCCCGGGCAGAACCGTGACGCAGTTGTACATTCTTACTCTGGAGTCTTTCTGTACTCGGGCTCGTCTGTTGTGCAAATTTGCTTTCGCCCATGTGTACATTATTCCATTCACTTTATAGTTTCTCAGTTTCTTCATCAGGCCTTCTTTCCAGACTGTGTCAAAGGCTTTCCTTAGATCTCTCTTCTCTTGGAGTGCATTCTCAATTTCTTGATAGAGGTAGGTTGCCTGATCTTCCATAGGGTAACACTACCTAAAACTTGCCTTCAGTCTGTGATTGATGATGCGCTCCATTGTTTTGCAGAGACAATTAGAAAGGTTACATGGTCTGTAGCTGGAGGCACTGAAATTGCTTTTCCCTGATTTTAGGAGAAGTATCATGATTGGTCCTCTCCAAACTTGTGGATCGCTGCCTACGGTCCAGCAGTTATTGTTATATACCATCGGCCCCTGGTGACCTTTTTTCTCCCACTTCTCTGAGTGTGTTACGGGCACCTGATGACGCCTCATGTACTATTTCATTGTGTCCTGTACGTTGTCATTTGTCTCGAATCGCTTGTCATTTCTCATGATTACCTTCAATGTTGTTATCTTCTACAAATGAGTCCGCAAAATGATCAGCTGTTTGCTTTCCTGTTAAGATGTTTCCGCCTTTATGTAGTACAATCTTTGAGATTCCTACTGTGCCTTCGTCGTTAAGTTGTTTTACTAGCTTCCAAAACATCTTTGTGTCTCTTTCAAAGCTCAATGACTGTTTTCTCCTGCCAGATTAACTGTCTAGCCTGCAACTTGGCCCTTTGAAATTTGGCTTATGCGTACTGAGTATTTATTGTGGAGCTTTTTGTTGGGTGTGACCTTCTGCTTGCTTTCTACATACTTCCACATCGTTATGCAACTGCTCTAGTCTAGTTTACTACTCCAGTACGGTTTATATTGCTTACGAGCTGCTCTTTGTACTGTAGTATGCATTTGCCAAGCTCTTCAACTAATTTACTTATATCTTTATCCGTGTTCAGATTTCTAACCAGTATGCTGGTGCGCTATTTAAATATTCTACAGTCTGCTTCCTTGTATTTCCACCTCGAGAGGGTGCGGTTTTCACGTACACCTAATTTTCTACAATTAGAAAGATTGGCTGATGGTTACTGTCACCAACAGTTTCCCAATAATTCGTGTGATTTTCCATTTCAGTTCTGTTGAATGAGATTGGTTGGTGAATCCTCTGAAAGACCAAGCTTTAACTCTTCAAATCTATGCTTTGGCGTTCAAGTTGGTTGAGCCTTGACATGGGCTTGTATCTATCAGACTGAGGTTGGTGAAGCTACTTTCATCCCGACCCGTCGCCAAACTACATCTCCACAGGCGCTGTGTGACCAAGTGTTCCGTCAACTCTCCAAGCTCTGAAACCAGCCAGGTGTGCAAGACAGGTGCCGGAACTTCGTATCCGCGGAGAGATATATTAAGGTTGTGAGTAACGAGGACTTGATTCAGCTGAGATTAGGCATAGGTTGATACTGTTTTATGTATTTCATTGCAGTTTCTACCAAATTCCCAGAGGGAATCAGTAACATACAGTCCACAAATAAATACAGCCAGTAGCTATAAACTATATCCTATCTATTAATGACGAATTACTCGTAACAGACAGACTTTCACCTTTGATCGGTTGAAAATGAAAATTGTCTTCTTGCGCGTTCACTTTCATGTCCAACATTCGCTGGAAGTAATCTGTTGCGTTAAACTTCGAAAATAAACGAAACATTATGTAAAAACGATGTTCGATTTTTTCACACAGCAACTGTTCCTCGGTTACGAGTAAAATTACCGCAGTTAGTTGTTGTTTTTTTTTTAATTGCGTGGCTTTTGTTCATGGAAATGGTGCTATAATATAAATACTCGTTTCTATTAAGAAACGTGTGTTCAAAGAACATGACTTTAAAATAATTATAAATGGACATTTCATTATTCAGATACGGTGACATACATTTAACTGAAGAGAATCTATTCCAGTATATTGATCTATGAGAAAATTAAAAATTTCTAGCAGATTAAAATAGTTAGTTATCTCTGATCTTTCGGTATGTAAATCGAAGATTTACACATACATTATGTTCACAGCTTTGCCTCTAAGAGCCTAGTTCTTCAAATGCAAGTTCTAGAAAAGTATACCAAGCAAACCGTACGCTGTTTTAACGTGATCTACATATTCCTATTTGCTTCACAGTTCGGTAATTTGAAATTCACACAATGTGAACGAAATGTTTTAACTGGATAGAGTGAACAACGTTAAACCATTCAAATATTATCATTATGAGTAACTTCACACATTACAGTGAGCTAACGGAACACAGTGACATAATTAGCGACGAAATCACTTCCCACATCATGTTTTCATTGGTTATTTTGACAAGCTTGTTTGTATCTTTAGTTGGGACAGTGACCAATTCCATCAACATAGTCGTGTACTTCAAGCAAGGTTTGAAAGACAGTGTCACCATTCAGTTCTTCTCGCTGTCAATCGCAGACTGCATATTCTGCATACTTGTTGTAGCAACATCAGTCAGCGTATTGTTCAGTGAAGTGTACCCTACTGCCACTGTTCTGGATCCCTTATCATTTTCCTACTGCATATCACAACTCAGGGAGAAAGTGTATTCTCAGTCAGTAATCATAACAATGTTTTTGTCTGTTGAGAGATGCCTTTGTGTTGTTCTTCCTTTTGCTGTGAAACAAATGTTTACCAGGTCTCGATCAGCTGCTGCTATTGTGTGTACGTCCGTTTTCCTAGGTGCACTACTGATTCCAGATTATTTAACAGAAAGGCTCGCGTGGATGCACGACATAAGGTTTAACTCCACGCGCCTTTTATTCTGGCATGCGGAAGACAGGATTAAATTCGAAATAGTTAACGATATCATGCTGACCGGAGTGTTGCCAGTCTTTGCTTGTGTGACTAACATCCTTTGCTCTGTAGTTATGATTGTCAGAATCAAATTGTCCACAGAGTTGCGGCAGTCAAAAACCTCAAGCACCGCACTTTCACAGGACTCAAAACAAACACACGAAAATAACATAGGACAATCAAACACATCAAATACATTTGTAAGGAGCAATACGATTTTAACAAACAGAGACGTTAAGATTACAATGACGATAATCGTTGTTGATGTGATATTCATCATAGGTAATATTCCAAGGTGTACGATTCTTGTTACAACAGTCATAGAATTATTCACACCACAGTTCAGCTTTCACGAAGCTGGCGAGTATCAGAATGTCTCTACTGTAATTTACATAGTTTGTTATGTTATAGAAACTTTCAATGCCTCGGTTAACTTTTTTGTTTACCTCGTTTCTAGTTCCAAATTTAGATCAGTGTGTAGTAACATGTTCTGAAATTTCAAATATTTCACAAAAAAATAAATTTTTAGTCATGGAGGCTGTTATGTTGCATATAAAGTTAGTTGTATATCCTTTACAGGACGTCGCAGTCAACCCCAACATTTTTGCCTGTTTGGGACTTTTTTGGCAAGTTTACATTCGGTGGTTTACCTTTGCTTTCTGTTCGACCAGCACTCATGCTCATACCATCGTTTAATCATCAACGCAAGGCAGTCTGCTGCCAAATCACCCGTAGCTGTGTTTCGAACGCAGTATGTCGAATTGCGTCCGTAACCCTTCGTCACAAAGCGGGCATGTTGCACATAGAAATGTAAAATCAATGATCGTGTTAATTCCTGATGGTGACCTTGAATTTAACTTATTTGTTTACCTCGTTCGTAGTTATAAATTTAGATCAGTGTGTAGTGACATGTAGTTTGTTTTTTTGTTTTTGTTTTTGGTTGCATATCCTTTACAGGACATTGCAGCCAACTTCAACATTTTTTAGCTGCTGTTGATGTACTAGGCAAGATTTCGCTCAGCAGTTTGCCATTGCTTTCTGAGAGGCCGGCTCACATACCCCGTAGGTTACCAATATAAAATAACACAAAGTAATGCAGCTTTACATAACAGAATGACGACACGTACAGGATGTCGCGGCGACTAGCACTAAAGTTGACATTGCTATTATTGACCACTTCACAAAATTCTTGAGAAAAGATTACGAACTACTATAGAACCTCAGCTAAGCGAAACACAACTTGGTTTTAGGAAAAATAAAGGATGCACATATGCCATTTTTGCTCTTAGACAACATAGACAAATCAATCGAATTTAATGAAACACTCTACTTAGCCTTTGTCGACCAAGAAAAAGCATTTGATAGAGTAGATAGAAACAAACTGTGGGAAATACTTAAACAATATGGAGTGAGTACACATCTAATAAACCTATGTAGAAGCTTATACAACAACAGTGAATGCTTAGTGAGAGCAACTGGAGGACACTCAGAACCCTTCACCATAAGATCTGGAGTACGACAAGGTTGTGTCCTGTCCCTTCTCTTTTTCATAACCTATATAGACAACACATGTAAATAAAAACAAAATTTAAAAACAAACTAGCCACACAGAGACGACAAGAACATCGCATGACGAGAACACAGAAGAAGAAACATCTGCAAATCTAACCATTAGAGAACTCCTATTTTACTCCTTTAATTTAGCTGTTACTGGCTCAATGATTTGAGACCATTTAATAGAGTTTTGGAGAACCAAGGAATACCTCAAGGAAAAAATGAATTTTTTTTATTGAGTATCCCAAATGTCCTTATGGATGGTTCCTTGCCTCTCCTCTACTAATTAAATAATTAATCTAGGGTAATTGCTTACAACAATTTTAGTATGAAAAGAGAACTCTCAAAAAAAGACAATAACCTGTAATTTTTATCATTTACTAGCTGACCCGGCCCGGCATCGCCCAGCTCCTGGTGTGGAGCATCTCATTTAATTCATATAAGTTGTCATATAAGTTCCCGTTCCCGACTGTCTATCTGTCTGTCTATCTGTCTGTCTATCTGTCTGCCTGACCCGGCCCGGCTTCGCCCAGCCCCTGGTGGGGAGCATCTCATTTAATTCATATAAGTAGTCATATAAGTTCCCGTTCCCGTCTGTCTATCTGTCTGTCTATCTGTCTGTCTATCTGTCTGCCTGACCCGGCTCGGCTTTGCCCAGCCCCTGGTGGGGAGCATCTCATTTAATTCATATAAGTAGTCATATAAGTTCCCGTTCCCGTCTGTCTGTCTGTCTCTCCCTCCCTCTCTGTCTGTCTGTCTGTCTGTCTGTCTGCCTGTCTGTCTAATCATTTATTGGTTGCAGTTAGTACAACCTAGATAAACGAAGATCAACTTACAAAAAGCATTAGAAAGAGCACTTGAAAGGTCTTTACATCTTCCCCAACAATTAACTTGGGTAAATGGAGCGGCGGCAGCAGCAGCAGCAGAAGAAGAAAAAGGAGGATTAGGAGCTGGGAGGAGGAAGAGGGAGGAGGAGGGAGGAAGAGATAGGCGGAGAGAGGAGAAGGAGGGAAGAGGAGGGAGGAGTAGGAGTAGGGAGGAATAGGAGGGAGGAGGAGGGATTAAGAGGAGGAGAAAGGAGGAGGAGGGAGGAGGAGGGAGGAGGAGGGAGGAGGAGGGAGGAGGGGGAGGAGAGAGGAGGAGGAGAGAAGAAGAGGAGGGAGGAGGAGGAGGGAGGAGGAGGAGGGAGGAGGGGGAGAAGGGAGGAGGAGGAGGGGGGAGGAAGAGGGAGGAGGAGGTGGGAAGGATGGAGGAGGGAGGAGGAGGAAGAAGAGAGGAGTAGAAGGGAGGAGGAGGGAGGAGGAGGGAGGAACGAGGAGGGAGGAGGGGAGGAGGAGGAAGAGGGATGAAGGAGGAGGAGGGAGGAGGAGTGAGGAGGAAGAGGGAGGAGGAAGGAGAAGGAGGAGGGAGCATGAGGGAGGAGAAGAACGCAGGATGAGGGGGAGGAGGAGGAGGGAGGAGGAGAGGGAGAAGGAGGGAGATAGAGGAGGAGGGAGGAGGAGGAAGAGAGAGGAGGAGGAGGGAGGAGGCGGAGGTAGGAGGAGGAGGGAGGAGATAGAGGGAGGAGGAGGGAGGAGGAGGGAGGAGAAGGAGGGGGGGAGGAGGGAGGATGAGGAGGGAGGAGGAGGAAGAGGGAGGAGGAGGGATGTGGAGGGAGGAGGAGGAGGGAGGAGGAGGGAGGAGGTAGAGGGAGGAGGAGAGAGGATGAGGAGGGATGAGGAGAAGGGAGGAGGAGGGATGAGGAGGGAGGAGGAGAGGGATGAGGAGGGAGGAGGAGAGGGAGGAGGAGGGGGGAGTAAGAGGAGGAGGAGGAGATAGGTGGAGGAGGGAGACAAAGGGAGGAGAAGGAGGAGGAGGGAGGAGGAGGGATGAGTGGGAGGACGTAGGAGGAGGAGGAGGGAGGAGGAGGAGAAGGGAGGAGGAAGGAAGCGGAGTGATTAGGAGGAGGGAGGAGGGCGAGGAGGTAGGAGGAGGAAGAGGGAGGAGGAGGAGGAGGAAGGAGAAGGAGGAGAAGGAGGGAGGAGAAGAACGCAGGAGGAGGAGGGGGAGGAGGAGGGAGGAGGAGGAGGGAGGAGGAGGAAGAGGGAGGAGGAGGGATGTGGAGGGTGGAGGAGGGAGGAGGTAGAGGGAGGAGGAGAGAGGATGAGGAGGGAGGAGGAGAAGGGAGGAGGAGGGATGAGGAGGAGGGAGGAGGAGGGGGAGGAGGGAGGAGGGAGGAAGGGGAGGAGGGAGGAGGAGGGATGAGGGGGAGGACGTAGAATTAGAAGGAGGGAGGAGGAGGGAGTAGGAGGAGAGAGGAGGAGAAGGGAGGAGGAAGGAAGAGGAGTGATTAGGAGGAGGGCGAGGAGGTAGGAGGAAGAGGGAGGAGGAGGGAGGAGGAGGAGGAAGGAGGAGGAGGAGAAAGATGGAGGAGGAGGGAGAGGGAGTAGGGGGAGGGGAAGAGGAAGAGGGTAGAAGGAGTAGGAGGGGAGAGGAGGAGGAGGAGGATTTTAACGCATATGCCTGTACATAACTGCAGCGAAAAGGTGGGTCTGTCTATCTATCTGACCCGGCGTGGCTTCGCCCAGCTCCAGGCGGGTAGCGTCTCATTAAATTCATACAACAAAAAAAGTAACTTAAAAGAATGTCCTTCCACACACCATCCATTATTTTTAATGAAAACTCTTTCTAATCACCTGCATGACTACAGTAACTTCTTAAGCATAAAAAGATGAGTTACAATGTTATGCATTGTGCATTATTTTTATGAAAACTTTGAAAATGCCTTAAAGATTGGTATCATTATTTATTATAACTCATATGCCCGTACATAACTATGGACAAAGAGTTTATAAATCTTTGAAAACGATGCAACAATATGACTATAAGTTATACAGAAATGTTATTAAAAGTTATACCCCTTGATATAACTTTTACAGAGTTAGGTCCCCTCGCTGTATATAAATTATAATGAAAAATGGAAAATTAAATAATATTCAGTAAGCAGCCGATTTCACACTAAAAGAATATGACAGTTGGCTGCGCTGGAATGAAAGGAAGGCGTGTAGAAAATTTCATCTCAATCGGATGGGCCGTTAGCGAGCGCATAAAGGACATACGGAAATACAGACAGACGGAGATCGCCTTTTATATATAAGATTATAACTAAATGGAACTATTGATTATACATGTAATAACATACAACAACATTACAGTTCATTACAAATATTCTGGTTATATTAATCTCTTAATTAAGTATCTATCTCATGACTGTGCCATTGTCCTCAGTGTTACAACCCGTTTAACTTATGATTATTGGGCCTTTTCAGCTGGCCTAATTCTAATCTGAGGAAAGAACTGGGTACACCCTGGTTGATTTACAATCCAATTATTGGATCTTGGTAACAGTCATTGTAGAATATTGAGTGTTCTTATTGTTTTCCCCCGGTGATTTTAAATTTGGCTCACTGGTTAGTTAGTTAGTTAGTTAGTTAGTCGCAGTTCCAACTTCACAGCAACGGGTCGTCCCCATTATGCTCCATTCCTGTGCCAGTGAATATCACACAAAACGCTCCCCACTGCCCAATGTGAAAAGTGGAAAAGACACTGGTGTTCACCTATACCTGGCTACAAAGATATGTGATACCTGTCATGGAAAGGTGGTGAAAATTGGCAGGAAGTTGCTGTGGAATAGTATTTGGCTTCACTATCTCAGCTGCCTCACTCAGTTAAGTGGCTACTGCATTCAGTCAAGCTGCTACAACTACTTTCACAAAGTGCTGCATTCACAAAGTCAGGTCTGGATAAAGAACACTACCTGCAATTTTAGCATCACATAATTCTAATTATATCATAACTATGACATTAGAAATGAAATGTAAAAGCCTAAGAACACAACAACTGAAAACAATAGAATGAATCTTATTCTCAGAGAAAATAAACATAGAAGAAAGATAGTCATGGTGTTCTCATTTAGTTATCACCAACATAGTTGTTTGCTCTCACTCCAATCTTCCACTATCAGGGGTTCAAGGTTTTAACTAGCAGATGTGCAGTTTCATCTTCACCTATGCCTGTCCTCAGGTCTACCGGTTAAGTCATACCTTGATTGATTTGGAATTTACAACTATGTCTCCTATCCCATTCTGCTCCTTGTTAATTTTCTTATTCATCTTTTTCTATTCAAGAAAAAGGGTCTCATACATTAAGGCCTTTTAAAAATCAGTTCCCATTTCAATGAGTATCTGCTTATAAACAAGATAAGTACATTATGGTATTATTCTTGTATAGCCTTCAAGTGCATTCTTCTTCATTAAATGCTGCAAGTGAGAAGATTTCTTCCATTCTCATGGATGTAATATTTATTATTATCATCACCGTGGTTTTTATAATCATTGTAATTACAATCATTATCATTATTATCATGCTTATGACATTAGAAATCCTTACATCATCATTATTTTCATTATATTACAGTCATCATCACCATCATTGTATTACATTAATTTTCATTACATTACAGTCATCATCATCATCATTGTATTACATTAATGTCATTACACTAGACCATATGTGTTGCCAGAAGTGACATGAAATACAAAGTGGAAGTATGCTTAAAGTACACACACAGATGTTGTAATATGCGTAATGTATGATATTGGTTGTGTCGTGCTTAGCGCACAAAAGTAGATGATAGGAACATGAATGATATTTTATACAGAGTGGTGTTATGCGCCGGAGTGTACTAAATTATTATTTAGTTTTTGGGTTACGCCGAACTAGTTTCTGGTGATAGTCATGGCATTCCACATCAAATTTGCCGGCTATCCTGAGATTGACTGTTGGCTTATACTCCCTCTCTCTCAGCCTGTAACTTCACTCACTCACTCAATCTCCTCATGCATCAGTCAACATATCCATCTTTGCATGTGGGTTCAATTCCCTCTCTCATACCTCATTCACATGTAGGGATGATCATTTCACTCAGTCTATAGACACATTCATATTGGTATGGGTGATCATATAGGAATCATTCATCACACATCCTTCATACTGTCATGTAAGGTGGGTGATTTCCCAATGATAACTTACAATGATTACCATCATTGATATCACAATGAAATATCTCCTTTCACAATCACTCATCATACACATAATATCTGTAGGAATGACATCAGGCCTAGGTAGGTGCTTTACACAGAATACATTCACAGATTCACCAAGAATGACATTACAAGGGAATCTTATCCTTCAACCTACTGATACTATTTCCTAGATATTTAGTCAGGCATGCTGATGGGTTTTATCAAATGATACATTCACATCTGTTTAACAATGATGAAATCACACATGAATCCTCACAGACATGCTCTCATAAAATACATACAATTTATGTGATATACTCAATCCATATTCAGGCATTATGAATCTTAACCATTCTAACATGCCGGTTGACTAAGTATTCTTATGATGTGGCCTAAACATTAATTCCATATGTTTACAACATTGAAAATACATTTGACTCACTGCATGGGTGCCTTAACTCAACACACAAAATTATGATATCTGTAGAATCTATTTTTGATTCTCCTGTGTTCATGAATTATCAGAAAACTATTTGTTTGTCCATGTGCTCATGTCAAATAGTAAATCTACTGACTAATGTGCTCAATCTACTTGACTATACACATTCCTCTAAATTCTCTATTAGTGCTGGCACATGTAAACTAGTTTTTAATCTTACCAGTGGGCACATATACATTATGTCCTTACCACTGTACTAAGAATTCTGAGTTTCCTTAAGTCTTAAGTTACTCTAGTTCATTGTAGATACTTAGATTTGAGTTACTTAAGAAATAAAATGTACAACATGTGTCTAATGTTTCTACATTACTAAGTTGCTTAGCTGGGAGAAAATAAACACTGTAGTTTTCTCCTATTGTACAGTTTATCTTATGACTATGATAACTGAGTATAATATTATTTAGTTTGTACTAGATTAAATTCTTTAAGAACTCACCATTCCAATCATTGTAGATCGAGTTGCTTAAGAAATAAATGTACAACTTGGATTAATGCTTATACATTAAATCAGTTGTTTACTTTGGGAGACAATAAAATTCACTATGGGTATTCTTAATGAATAGTTTATCTATAAACTATAAAATTTAATTGTAATTACCTTCTTAAGAATTCATCACGCGTTCAACCAGTTGACTTACCAACTCTTCTTCTCGGAACAAGGACTCACAACTTATCTAAGATTTAAAATAAATTATATTCACCTCATCCAAACAGGACGACTTCCAACACTTCAGCGACAGGTTTAAGATTTTTCCAATGCGATGTCGTGGGCTGATGTTTGTCTTTATCTATCTAACTTATACTAAATTATCTTTGCTAAGTTGATTTTGAAGAGACTATCACACCCTTGCTCATTGAATCTCTCCTGCCTCGTGTGTGTGGGTTGGTGAAAAACAGCCCGTGTTGCGGTCGTTCACTGCTATTTATACGTGTCTTTCCTGGTTAATGTTTTTCATTCCCAACGGGTATATTAAATCTTGGATCGTACAATTGTGGCACAAAAATTTTGGTTGCGGTGAACGCTAATTTTTGTCGTCCTGGAAATATTTAATCGTGATGTTACGTTTTGTGAAAATCTAATATATCACAAGAAGACCTTTTTGAAGCAGGTGACTCGAGATATTCCAGCATACCACGTGTTACCTGATGATTTTCTTCGATGGAATCAGTGGCTACATGCCAAAGGATTTACTCTGAGCACTTATGGACTAATAGTTCAATGTGCAAGGATGATCTATTCACTTACGAACGAACGAACAAACTAACGCTCGAACGAACGGACTTTATCTTCAAAGGGTAACAAATTGGGCACGCAGACCCGTATACTAGCCACTTTTCTTGGATGGAGTGAAACAACAGCTATAGTGTGTTTATGTTTTTTTTTGCCCCAATATAAAATTCAATATCTCAGTAACCAACTGAGGGAAAATGATGAGATTTAGCATATAACCTTATCATTATGTCCACCCCAAAAAAAAATTTTGTTCTGGAGATTGTACGGCAGATTTCAATGTTTGTTTATATGCGGTATATAATTTACGGCTCAGGGATTAATACCATCATTTTAAAAGTATTACAGCTTCAGCAAGACACATCCGCGCTTTTTTGAAATTGTCTCGCGGTTTTCGTTTTGGCAGAAAGAGCGCGGAGTTAAATGGTATTGTTCAGAGGTGTCTCCAATGGGGGTTCTTTCATGAAACGTGATTATATAAACTAGCTGACTCGGCCCGGCTTCGCTGAGCTCATGGCGGGGATCTGTCTGTCTGTCTGTCTGTCTGTCTGTCTGTCTGTCTGTCTGTCTGCGTGCCTGCCTGCCTGCCTGCCTGCCTGCCTGCCTACCTACCTACCTATCTATCTACCTATCTATCTATCTATCTATCTATCTATCTATCTATCTATCTATCTATCTACCTACCTACGTATCTATCTATCTATCTATCTATCTATCTATCTATCTATCTATCTATCTATCTATCTATCTATCTATCTATCTATCTATCTATCTATCTATCTATCTATCCTATCCTATCCATCCATCCATCCATCCATCCATCCATCCATCCATCTATCCATCCATCCACCTACCTACCTTTCTACCTACCTACCTACCTACCTACCTACCTGTCTGTCTGTCTGTCTGTCTGTCTGTCTGTCTGTCTGTCTGTCTGTCTGTCAACCAGTCCGCGCTATTAAATGTTGATAAAAGTTACTGGAAAAATATGTGACGACCATGTGTTGAAAGAGGAAGAGGACTATTTGAGAAAGGATGGATTGAATTTTATGCAACCGAGAGCAATCATCAACCTACTGGAATCGTCCGACACAGATTAAGGTCTGAGCAGATCGCAGACCTTAATCTACGTACACACTTACTCGGATATTTTGCTCCAATTATTCAGACGAATTGCAGGCTCTAAACATTACAGCATCAGCATAATGTCAATGGCAACAGTTTGTATTCCACAGTGATGAATTTTCAATTCCTCAAGCCCTCAGCGGTGACAAACAACTGTATTGAACACACACACACACACACACACACACACACACACACACACACACACACACACACACACACACACACACACACACACACACACACACACACACTAAACGCATTGAATACCAACAGAAGAGTAATATTGTGGTGTAAATTGACATATTGTGGCATAACAAGAAACGTGAGAGCAAACACGTTGTCAAAGTAGGGGACAACACACGTGCATACGAATCAATCTATAAACTTCAATGAAAAGAGGTCCAACATCTTGGTCGTTAAGAAGAAAGCCCACTACAGAGACACTGACAACTATTTTCATAGTGCAAAACAGGTAATCATGTTCCGTCTCTGAACGGTAAACAGCAAAGTAGACAATCTTTCACGAAGACTCAAAGCGGGTCTGTCACCCATGTGTACGTGTGAACAAATTACACAGACAGCTGAACAGATCCTTACAAATGGAAACATGATGACTAAATTGCGGTATCATTTCTGGTCACTCCATACGCACATTAACGCACAGCTATTTGGAAGCTTTGAACCCCACAGGAAATTAAGCGCACGGGCACAAAGCAGGGTCTGCAAAGACAACAGCTTTTAAACAGAACAATACACACTAACATGTGTAAGATGTGGAAGAAGAAGAAGAAGAAGAAGAAGAAGAAGAAGAAGAAGAAGAAGAAGAAGAAGAAGAAGAAGAAGAAGAAGAAGAAGAAGAAGAAGAAGAAGAAGAAGAAGAAGAAGAAGAAGAAAGAAGAAGAAGAAGAAGAAGAAGAAGAAGAAGAAGAAGAAGAAGAAGAAGAAGAAGAAGAAGAAGAAGAAGAAGAAGAAGAAGAAGAAGAAGAAGAAGAAGAAGAAGAAGAACAACAACAACAACAACAACAACAACAACAAGAAAAAGACAATGATGATTATGAGATAGAAACACTTGTATTGAACTACTGGATATGGCATACAAATACGATATCGACAATTCAATTGATTAGCCATTGATTATCAGGAAGCAGCACGCTGACAACAAAGGTAGATCAATCGGTACTTCACCATTAGACGAGGCAGTGGCACGTCATCTTCGTCATCAGATGCGGCGGCAGTGTTTGTTTCTTATAAACACCAATAGTAAACTATACGTATAGTTATCTCATTACATTGATAGCCTCACATATAAGCTACTGTTCTACATTTTCTTGTAAACTTTGTTTCTTTTCTATTGACAGCAATTTCATATTTTAAAAAAAAATGCTACCCGCAAATAGCATACCACAATCAACACATATGTTTAGACACAATGAAAACTAAGAATTAAAAACAGAAAGCATTAACGGAATAACTGGGGAATCGAACACCATCCCGCACAGCCGACACAGTCGGTTTCTGTCCGGAAAGCTCTTCACGATCTGCTTCCTCTGATGTGTGACGGAATCAGACGTCAACGATCATGACTCTCCAATTCTCTCAGTTGTCCGAAGTTGGTGTTGTATATACCGTTATTGCTATTACTGTTATATTTTTATCCATTTGTTTAACCATCCCACATATCCATGTCTCTACATATCTCGGCCTCTTTTGCATAGTATTTCCCCACGAAAAGCTAATCGGCGTGTATCACCAATTCTGTTGTTATGTCCCAAACTGTATTTTACTTAAAGTTGTGGTGAGTGATCGTCTAACAACTGCAGCTCTGAAGGTTGTCATGGCCGAATGGATAAGAGCGCTTGTTCTTAAACTTCCGGTGTGCTGATGCTGAAGTTGCTGTTTCAACTTTTACGCCAGTCAATTGGACCACAATGTAATCTTCTCGTCCTTGACTTGGGGACGTACATTACAAGTACCTCAGTAGTCAGAATGGGTTCGCCAGATCGCGAGTGACACTTGTAATTGTCTAATCAACGCGCAAAAATCAACCCAGTGCACTGGAAATAGTAACACGTGTACGAACTACGCTCGGGTTCAAAGCGAGCGAATGCAATTTGCCAACCAACGTGAGTTGCCAGGGAATATCAATATCCCATTATGTACATCGATTTGGTTTCACTTTCACACAGCCTCGACGCCATAGAGTACAAATGCATTTAATTGCGGTATTTTCGCACCGAATTGAATACGTTTGACGAAAACTTGAAAAGACAGACCTTACGAATCGCATAATATCGATTTATTTTTGCCATGTGTTATTATAGTGGAGCCATGTTCTCTGACTCGATATCGATTGGTCACAATAGTTTCTCCCTCTAGTATGTTTTCCTCGCTGTCTTCTTTCAACGCCAATCAATATCTTCAATTAATTAATTGAATGAGCACGTCACCTATTAAATCCCAAACAAATAAAAATAAGAAAAAGATAAATAAACAAATGAAACAAAAAGTGTTACCTCTCGGTCATATAAATGCTGGATTTGGTATGGAATATGTTTGTATAAATCTAAAAATATATTGAAACCCTAAAGTATATAAAGTGTTGGATAATTAAAGAATTTGAAATTTTAAAATGTGGTAATGACAAAGGTAAGCTTGACTGTATTTCTTAACATAGACCAATCCCAAATTTAGATCGTACGGAGCAAATTATGTTTATATGGAGTAGGAATGCTTAATTAGGTGTCGTATTTACGAACAGAAAATCTAAGTGTGTTTTTAGGACAATTTAAATATTTAAAGGTGCAAGGCTCGACTAAACTGCACCAGGTTTTATCACAATCCCACGATAAGATCACATTCCACGATAACAACATAATCCTACGATAACAAAACATCTCAAAAGCTCCCTAGTTATTTTTAATTATTTAATGTAAAGAGAAAACAAATATCACAACATAACATCCAAGTAAATGGGAACATTCTTAAACACGTGAATTGGTACAGCCATCTCGGAACAGTCATAACATATGATTTTTTTTTTTTTGGGGGGGGGGGGGATGCCTTTATAGAAGAGAAGAATAATTTCCCGAAGCTGTGTTTCCAACGCGGTAGGCAGGATTACGAACTGCGTTCATGACCCCTTCGGCACAGTGCCGGGTAACTAACATGATATAGTCGGCTCTGTGACCCACTTAATGTTGGATCGACATCGGAGCCCTGGTCACTGTTGTACAAATCCCCGCCTCGATGAGAATTCGAACACATAACCAACAGGCCGGCCAGTCAGTGTGCTACGTCTGCACCCAAAATTAGAGTACTGACTGAAAAAACATCTCCGACTGTAATGCGGCTTAAACCATAACTTTATAGATGTCACTAAGGCCTTTAATCGAGTTCAGGTGAAGGAGCACAATTGGGAGTGTACAAGCGTTATTCTAGTACGAGGAAATGCAACCTAAAAACTAAATGTGATGGTAGGGTAGACAAACCCCTAAGCCTTGGTCGGCAACTGGTCTAGGACCGAAGCTCCCGTAGGTGGACAGTTAGAGCATTGCTTTGCTGATCTGGCAGCTTCTACAGCTTGCCTTGTTCCAAAGGTGACACTTGGTCCAGCGTGTCTTGTTACAAAGGAGTAAATTAGGCAGACCGAGAGAGGAATCATGCTGTATGGACAACATATTGTCTCTATAATTCAGCCCAGTCGTTGTGCTATGGAAAGGTATAACTACATCCCTGGTCCTCGCCATGTGTTGTGGATATTATGCATTGTAACAAACTATCGTCTGTCAAGACGGCAAGATGCCAGTTAGTCAATCATCAGTCGACAGTCACTCGGCCAGTCAGTCAGTCCAGTCAGTCAGTCAGTCACTCAGCCAGTCAGATGTGTGCTAAATAGTCTAAATGGTTGTAACATTTTAAATAGTCACGGCAGACAACACTTTACCGCTCGATCTAGAATGGGTTGTGGTATACTAATTGACTAAACTGAAAAGGAAACCAAAAAAAAAAAAAAACCTTTGTTGGTAAGTGCAGACAGTGTCTTCCGGGCTGAGAAACCAAGATGGCTTATACGGCCTGTTGCTACGCATTCCACAGGATATGATTGTTTTGTTAACTAATAATAGACAGCAGGGTTTTACATCAAATCAAATCAAATCAAATCAACTTTATTAGGGTCACAAATTGGGCGCGCAGGCCCGTCTTACATTCGGCCCTTCCAATCACTCGTCTTTCTTTCACCAAGAGCATTATACATTTACATAGGAAGAAAAATAAACATTGTGAAATGAATGTTGTAAACATAAACAAGGCAAATTACCATGTTTTGAGGCCCATCTCCCACCTACCCATACATCACCCCACCCACACACACACCCCCACCTACCCACACACACGCACACCAAGGGACACATACATACCCCACCAACCGACCCATCCCTCTTCCGCACATCCCCCACCCACACACTCTCCCCTCACCTGTTCCCCCAACCAAAACACACTCGCCACCCACACACAACCCCCCACCAACCCACACATCCCACGCCCACCCACATACACATCCTAACCCACAAATCCTCTCCCCATCCACACCTCAAACTACCCATCCCCCAGCCACATCCCTCCATTGACCACATATTCACCACCCACGCACACAATCCCCCACCAACCCACACATCGCACATCCACTCACACATCCCCAAACCATACACACACATCCCCACCAACTGGCATCTCCCCCCCCCCACACACACACATCTCCCTAACCACCCATACATCCCCAATCCACTCACACACACACACCCCACCACCCACACATACATCCTCCACCCACCCATACATGCCTTAACACAATCCCCTACTACACAATCCCCCACCCGCACATCACATACATCCCCTACCACGCAATATTCCCAACCAACGCACCGCACACACACATATCCCTCACCAACACATACCACTACACATCCCCACCTACACACCACACACATGTCCCCCACCCACATACCACACAATATTCCCACCCACACCCACACAGATACCCTTACCCATCCACCCCATATACCCCCACCCACACACCACAAAAATCTCCCATCCACACACACACATACCTCACCCACACAATATCCCTAACCAACACACCACACACCTCTTCCCATCCACACACGCATTCCCTACCCGTCCACCAACACACACTTACTCACGCGCACATCCTCCACTACGCACCCACACACCCCCACCCACCCACCCCCAACCAAACATCTCTCGATCACAATACCCCTACCCACACACATCCTCCACCCACTCACGCATCCCACCCCGACACATACACATCCCTCACCCACCTACACATCCCTAAGCCACTCACACACCCCCACCCACACATTCCCCATCCACGCACACATCTCCCACCCACACACGCCCACATACTTCCCCCAACCACCACACATCCCCTACTCACCCACACATATACCCCACCCATACACACATTCCCCGCACCCATCACACACATCCCTCACACCACACACTATCCCCCACCCACACATATCCTCACCCATACCACCACACCCCCACCCACACACCATGCACACATCCCCCACCAACACACCGCACACATATTTCAAACCCACACACCATACACTTCTCCCCACCCGCCTTGCATCCCCAATCCACCCAACACAATCCCCTACCCACACAACCCGCCACCCACACATACTTCCTCAAACCACCCACACATCTCCACCCACATAAACACACACACCCGTCCCATACACATATCCTCCACCCATACACACATCCCCCACACCCATTCCCACACCCCTACTTTCACCCCCACACATGCATTCACATATCCCACCAACACCCACAATTATCACTACCCACAAAAACCCACACACCCCAACTCATCCAAACGCATACCCCCACCCACACATCCCCCACCCACACATATCCTCACACTCACACACATCCTCCACACACACTCACACCTCCTAACATCTAGACACATACAAAATGTCTCACGTTAGCATTGAAACTAGTATGAACAAACTCCCACACTTTACTCACACACATACACTGACAATTGTCATGAGCAGTCTCATAAAAGTGTTAAACATGGAGAAAAATGTGTACATAAAAAGTATGTGACGTAAACATAGTGATGCTCCCACACACAGAGATACACACAGAGAAGGCACACACACACACACACACACACACACACACACACACACACACACACACATTCTGTCTCTCATTCACACTCACTGACTCTCTCACTCAAACTACAGTAATGTACATAAGTTTATATTATACATGATAAAATCAAATGGTATTTAACTGATAATATGACAGATGAGAATACACAAACATATGGATTCGCGTGTTACATAACATGCGTGTTACATGACATGCATCTGCTCAGCTCTTTCTCTCATGCAGTGTATGTGAGGGAGTGTATATTCGGGTGTTATGTGAGTACGTATGAGTAAGTATATGGATGTGTGCAGGTGTGTGTATTGCGTGGGTATGATGTGTGTGGGTGTGTGTATTTACATGTGTGTGTGTGTGAGAGAGAGAGAGAGAGAGAGAGAGAGAGAGAGAGAGAGAGAGAGAGAGAGAGAGAGAGAGTTGAGTGCACGCATGTCATCTAACATGCTGATCCATATGTTTTGTGTATTCTAATTTTTTTTTTCATATTATCATTTTGATGCACTTGATTTTAACATGCATAAAATGAATTCATGTAAATTACTGTAAAGCAAGTGAGAGAGTTAGTGAGTGTAAGTGAGAGAGAGAGAGAGTGAATGAGTGTGAGAGTGTGTGTATGTAAAGAGAGAGAGAGAGAGAGAGAGAGAGAGAGAGAGAGAGAGAGAGAGTTGAGCCCACGCATGTCATGTAACATGCTATTCCATATTTTTTTTATGTATTCTCATCTTTCATATTACGAGGTATCGTCTAATGCCACCTGATTGTCATGTAACATGCCATTCCATATTTTTTTTTTTTTTTAATTCTCATCTTATCATTTTGTATGCCACTTGATTTTATCATGTATAATATAACATTACTGTGATGTGAGTGAGAGAGTTAGTGAGAGAGAGAGAGAGAGAGAGAGAGAGAGAGCGCAAGAGAGAGAGAGAGAGAGAGAGGGAGAGAGAGAAAAAAAAGAGAGTTGAATTGCATCACTAATTTTTACGCTACATAATGTATATGTACAATTTTTTCTCCACTTCTTGCACTTCAGTGTCTCAATTGTGTGTAAAGTGTGGGAGTTTGTTCTTATTAGTTTCAGTAATCATGTGAGGCATCATGTATTTGTCTAGATGTGAGGATGTATGTATGGGTGTGTATGTGAGGGATATGTGTGTGTGTGGGGGGGGGGAATGTGTGTGTGCCTGTGTAAGAGAGAGAGAGAGAGAGAGAGAGAGAGAGGGAGAGAAAAAGAGAGAGAGAGAGAGAGAGAGAGAGAGAGAGAGAGAGAGAGAGAGAGAGAGAGAGAGAGAGTTGAATTGCATCACTAATTTTTAAGTTACAAAATGTATATGTACAATTTTTCTCCATTTTCTTTACAATTTTGCGACAATGCTCACGACAATCGTCACTGCATGTGTGTGTAAAGTGTGGGAGTTTGATCATAATAGTAGGTTGGGGGATCGGGGGATGTGTGTGTGGGTGGATTCGTGATGTGTGTGGGTGGGCTCAGTATGTGTGGGTGGGCGGGGTGGTTTTGTGTGGGTGGGTGGGGGATTTGTGTGTGGGTGTGTGGGGGATTTGTGTGTGGGTGCGTGCGAGATGTATGGGTGTATGGGGAGATGTGTTTGTGGGTGGGGATTTGTTTTTGTCTAGGTGGTTGTTGGTGAGTGGGTGGAGGAGGATATGTTGGTGGATGATTGATGGTGGGTTATGGGATGGGTCGGGGTATATGTGTGGGTGGGGAGATGTGGGTGTGGGGATATGTGGTGGGTGGGAGATGTGTGCAGGTGAGGGTGGTTGTGGGTTTGGGGATGTGTGTGTGGGTGAGGGATGTGTATGTGAGTGGGATGTTTGGGTGGATGGGTGGGGAGTGTGTGTGCGTGAGAGATGTGTGGGTGAATGTGTGTGGGGGATGTGTGTGGGTTGGGGGAGGGGTGCGTGATGGGTGTGGGTGATGGATTTGGAGATGTGTGTGTGGGTGGGGGTTATGTCTGGCTGGGTCCGGGTGTGTATGGCTGGATGGAGGATGTATGTGTGGGTAGTGAGGGTGATTGTAGTTGGGGGATGTGTGGATGGGTAGGAGATGTGTGGATAGATGTGTGTGTGGGTGAGGGATGTGTCTTTGGGATGTGTGTGGGTATGGTATTGTGTGGGAGGGGAGCTGGGTGTGGATACATGATGTTTGTGTGGGTGGGTGAAGGTGTGGTTGGGTTTGTGGGTGGGTGAAGGATATGTGTGAGGGTGGGGGATGTGTGCTTAGATGGGTGGTTGGGATGTGTGAGTGTGGGTGGGTAGATAGGAGATGTATGTGTTGATGAGTGGGTAAGGGATGTGTGGGTGTTAGTGGTTGAGGGATAAGTACGTGTGTCTAGGGATGTGTGAGGGGATGAATGTATGGGTTGTGTGTGCGTGGATGGGAGGTGTGTGTTTGTGAATGGGGAATGTGTTGGTGGGTGGGGATGTGTGTGAGGGATGTTTGTATGGGTGGGGAGATTGTGCGTGTGTGGGGATGTGTGTGTATATGGGTAGGGGTGTGTGGTTAAGGGATGTGTGGCTGGGGGAATGGGTGGATGGAGGATGTGTGGTTGGGTGGAGGATGTGTGGTTGGGTAGAGGATGTGTGGGTGGGTGATTGTATGTGAGTAAGGGTGTGTGGTTAAGGGATGTTTGGTTGGGTGATGGGTGGGTAGAGGATGTGTGGGTGGGTAGAGGATATGTGGGTGGGTGAGTGTGTGCAGGTTAGGAGATGGGGGATGTTTGTAGGTGTGGGCTCGGGATCTGTGAGTGGGCTGGGGGAGATGGGAGATTATGTTGGTGAGTGCGGAATTTGTGTGTGGGTAGGTGCGGAATATGTGAGTTGACGGGGAGATGTGTGTGTGGCTGAGGAATGTGTGTTTGGTTGGGTGGTTGGAGGTGTGTGGGTGAAGGAGGATATTGGGTGAGTGATTGTTGGTGGGAAATGGGACGGGTAGAGGATATGTGAGTGGGTGGGGAGATGTGTGTAGGTGGGGGATGTGTGGGTTATTGAATGTATGTGTGCTTGGGGTGTGGGTGGATGGGATGTGTGGTGGGTGAGAGGTGTGTTTGGGTGGGGAGATGTGTAGGTATAGGGATGTGGTGGATGGGTGGGGGAATGTATTGTATGTGTGTGTGGTTGGGTGGGGGAGTTGGAGTGAATGGGGGATGTGTGGTTGGGTGGTGGATGTGTCTCATAACATAGTAATATGCATTGTTTATGTTTACAAAATTCATGTGACAATGTTTTTTTCCTATGCACTGTTGATGAAAGAAAGATGAGTGATTGGAAGGGCCGAATGTAAGACGGGCCTGCGTGCCCAATTTGTTACCCTTTGAAAATAAAGTCTGTTTGTTCGTTCGTTCGTTCGTTCGTTCTCTCTCTCTCTCTCTCTCTCTCTCTCTCTCTCTCTCTCTCTCTCTCTCTCTCTCTGTGTATTCTTTCATATACACACACTCACACGCATGCGCGCGCTCACACACACACACACACTAACACATCAACTCTCGCACTGTCTCACTCTCTCACACACAATCCTTCACTCACACACTCACTCTCTCAATCACACTCTCTCACACATACACATACGCATGAACGCATGCACGCACGCACGCACACACTCCCTCACTCCCTCACTCACTCTCACACATAAACGTACGAATGCATGCTCTGACACATTCCCCTACCATTTCTCGCTCAATCACTCTCTCCACACACACGCACGCACGTGCGCACACACATACATTCACTCTCTCACTCTCTCTGATACCCACTCTCTCTCTCTCTCTCTCTCTTCTCTCTCTCTCTCTCTCTCTCTCTCTCTCTATCTCTCGCTCCCACACGCACACATATATAGTGAACAATTATAGTTAAACAATTATAATGAACGATTATAATGAACAATTATACCAGTAAATGAATTATGGTGGCATATAGTCGGTATGGATTAAGTATTGAAAGAGTTTTCGGTTAAATGTGTAGGGACTCATTGGAGTTTTCAAATCTGGAGGCAGATCATTCCATAAGTGAGCACCAGAATAGGCGAAACATGTTTTGTATAGGTCCAATCTAGGCTTTGAGACATGTAACAAATTTAGGCGCTTGCTGTTCACTGCATTAGATTGAATCAGCGGCAGTAGATACTCTGGGGTATTTTGAGATATAATTTTGTTCACTAATTTGGCTTTGTTGAAAAGGAAGCGCTTTTGAAGTGGTAGAAGTCTTAGATGACTGTACAAATTATTACTTTCAACGTGCTTTATGCCAGAAACCAGACGAATAGCGCGGTTTTGTAGAGAACATAGTCGTTTTACATTAGATTTAGGGCAACCATCCCAAACTGTGGAACAGTAATCGAGATGTGATTGGATATAGCATGTATAGAATATTTTTCGTGTGCTTTCGTCCAGGAAGTGCTGAATTTTAGCAAGTTGGTAAACTTTTTGTGCTATTTTCTTGGTAAGAACGTGAACATGAGAGCTCCAGCTCAAATGGCTGTCAATTAAAAGACCTAGTGTTTTATGTTCATTCACATTAACTATAGGTAACGAGCCCAAGCGGAGTTCGAGCGGTGCTCCAGTTATGGCTAGTGTCTGTAGTTTTTGTCTAGTCGTTATTAGCATGGATTTGGTTTTGTCGATGTTAATTTGCATGCGGTTTTCATTGCTCCATCTAGTAAGATTATCGAGTTCCTTTTGTAAACAATTCTCTAATTCACTACGGTTTTCTTGACTAGTATATATAGTACAGTCGTCTGCAAATAGATCACAAGTTGTATTGATATATAAAGGAAGATCATTAATATAAACTGCAAAAAGCAGTGGACCTAGTATTGAGACCTGAGGCACACCAATATTAAGCTGTGTGGGTCTTGAAAGACAGTTATTGAAGGACACGACTTGTTGTCTGTCGGATAGAAATGACGTAATTATGTTCACCATGTTGGTACTTATCTTCATTTGTTTTAGTTTTCTAATTAAAATATCGTGATCTACCATATCAAACGCTTTTTTAAAGTCTACAAACACCGCTTCACAAATTCTACCGTTGTTGATGTTTAAGTGCCAGTTATCGGTCATTTTTGTTAGAGCACTATGGCAAGAATATTTAGGTCAAAACCCAGATTGACTGTTAATTATTAGATCGTTGTTAATTAAATGGTGTAACGTTATTTTATGAATGTGTTTTTCTAGTGGTTTTGATAGCGACGATAGTAAGGAAATAGGTCTATAATTACCCAAAACGCTATTATCGATTGAGCCATTTTTAATTAGCGGAAACACTTTAGCAATTTTAAATGCAGATGGAAAGTAGTTTTTGGCCAGGCACTGGTTATATATGAACGTTAAGGACTCACTAATGACTGGTGCAGCACAACGAAGAATTCTATTACTGATACCATCTAGGCCGTGTGAGTTTGTTGATTTGAGGTTTAAGAGATATTTATAAACGTCTGCAACAGACATTAAAGGAATCTCAGCGGGAATATTTCTGGTGCACTTCTCCTCACAGAATGATGCCAGTGAACTTAAATTACACGATGAGTCTGGTATTGAAGACTTTAGATTCTCTATTTCTGATTGAAAGAACCAACTGAATTCATCGCATGTTATAGAATTTGGTATTGCTGATTCTGTAGGGCGTTTCTTATTGGTTAGCAAGTTAATGGCCTTCCATATATTTGTACTGTTTGAATTATCTACAATCAAATTTTTAAAATGGTCTTTTTTTATCCTACGAATTTCATATTTAACTTTATTCCTTAGTCTGCGGTAATTGATGAAGTCTTTATTTTTGTGTGCTGTATCTCGCTCTCTCATAATTTCCAGAACTTCACTAGTGACCCATGGGGATTTATGTTGATTTTTGACTCGAACTTCTTTGATTGGCACGTGTTTATTGAACACATTGTAGACTGTCTTCGTCCAGAAAGCTAATGCATCGTCCGGGTCAGGAAGTTGGTAAACGTGATCAAGGGCTGCTTTTCTTAAGTCTTGCAAAAATAAATCTTGGTTGAATGCTTTAAAATTTCTAAATTTGATACTTACATGTTTATGTTTAAGAGATTTGAACCCAATTCTTGACCATGTACAACATACAGGGTAGTGGTCACTAACTGTACTAACAGGAACAGAACATTCAATAATATTATCTGGACAAGTAACATATATATGATCAATTATAGTTGAGGATGTGTCAGTAACCCTTGTGGGACGGTTTATTAGTTGTTTGAAATTGTAAGAAAGAATGATATCGTCCCATGTCTGGTTGGATTTACTAATATCTATGTTGAAGTCACCTAGTATCATAACTTCTCTACCTGCTGTAAACACTCTATCCATCATTGTAGTGAAGCAGTCATACCAATTGTACCCAGCACACGGATTCCTATATAGGTATCCAATGAGAAACGGCTGTTGGCGGGCTGGCTTCACCTCTAACCAAACACATTCTGTCCCTACGGTCTCGAGATCACTTCTACGGGAACAGTTGAGGGAATTGGAAATGTATACAGCAATACCTGTCTCTAATTTTTGATTTGCATCTTTCCGAATTACTTTAAACCCCTTAAGTGAGATTTCGGAGTCGGTTATTTGGTCATTAAGACTACTTTCTGTGATTCCAAACACATGGAACTGTTTGGACAGTATTACCGAGAGCTCAGGTAATTTGTTGAGCAGATGAAAGATGTTGAGATGGCCTTTATATAGACCATTTTTGTTGAGCCACTGATCGTGATTGGCGAACATTACAAACTAAAGGGAAGATGTCGCTTGTGGTATACAAATTGCAGGGATTTTGAAACTTTATTTATAAATAGTTAAGGCTGTTAGAGGGAACAGGAAAATGTCTTTGCTGGAGTGACATCATGAATGCTTGGTGCAGGGCTGCAGGATTGTATCGCATTAGCTGCTGAAGTTGACGGTTCCACTCATAGGGTTGTAGATTACCGTCCAGCGAGGGATTGCTATGAGTGTCACTGGAAGTGCCTACATTGGAAGCAGGCATCGGCGGCACAGCACTATTGTTTAACGGTGTCCCCTTTGACATCATAGAGGGAGATTGTTTTACGGGAAAGGTAGGAAACAAAGTATCGTAGTTAGCAACATTTAGATTGGAGCTTGGGTTGCTATTCACGACATTGTGTTCCTGGGGTACAGGCAAGGGTGGTGTTGGAAGAGAAGGAGTGTTTTCTGAACACAGTGAGATGGCTGTTGCCGGAGGTGAAGTTCGGTTTACTCCTGTAACTGGTGCTGGTTGTTGTGCACGTTCGGGATATTTTATGTTCTTCGCTAGGAAGCTTCTTATCAACATGAAGTATAATATCTCCTCCTATACTAGTTCTTATATCAACTTCTGTGGTCATCAGACAATCCATATACAAAATTAGGGTTTTACAACTTTCAGATGTCGTCAGAATATCCCTTCTTGATATCCAGAGCTAGGATAATGCCGGGCAACATGGCAGGAGGGAGGAATGCTGTATTCATCAAAACAGTGACGGGTTCACTGCCAAGAAGAAGGTCAAGTTCTCGCCCTGCTGAAGGAATCATGCGGAAATCCTCGTAAGTAATTTGTTTATTTCTTTGATTGTGTTCAAAATGAAAGTCTATAACGTTCAATTTATTGTGTTATCTGCAATCAATATTAAAGACTACAGCCTTCAATTTGTGTTGTTATCTGTTGTGTCCGTCAATTTCTGCTTCTCTCCCATTGTCTTACTGTAAAGAGTTATGAGTTCGTTAATCATGTCGCTTTGGTTGGTTTCTTGGTTACCTGGAGTTGATATAGGTATTGTTTGAATTTTGAGAAAGAAAATTACGATAAGCTTCATACACACTTCTGTAACTTCTGTGTTTCATGTACTGGGGCATTTACAATGCCAATTCTGTTCTCGCGTTGTTTCCATTTCAGAATAATCACATTCGAGAAGGACAATCGATCCAGCCATAGCCTTAAAAACTTTGCAACCAACGAATATAATTTTCAAAATGTCTACACACGAAAGTTTCCATGTGCGTTTTTATTTGTACACTTGGATTTGATAGCATCCGCATTTTCAACACAGTAGCACGTTGTTACTGATGTTATATCAACGTTACAAAACTTCATAGATCGTCCAATAATAAACCCATAATGTCTCAGTCAACGTTCTATACATCCAGTAACATATTGAGGCAAAAATCCATGTTCCGAATTTAAAATAAATCAAATGTTCCCTTCACTATATTTTTACTTCTTCCCTCTTGGCTCTAAATGCTCTTCTAGCCATTCAAATATTTGTGCCCGACAATTCCAGATAACATCACGACCGTCTGGTGGAATCCAAACTTTAAATGTTTTTGTAGTCATCTGATTAATTCTTCCGTCGTCGAATGTTGGCATACCTAGTTGCTACACACAGTCTTTTCACATAACAATCTTGCTTTTTGGTGCGTTCTCGTGCACAGGGGAAAGGGGTGTGTCTTCTGTCAATTTATAAGTCTTCTAATAATTTTGCATGATCATGCTTCTCATCTCATCTCATCTCATCTCATCATGTTCCTCTTGTACATTGCGGTGTCGAGGTGAAGTATAAACATCGTGAGAGTGCCCGATTATGGGCTTCATGTATCGATATTCCCATGGACTCTGCTATTCCCTCCGTCCAACGTTTACGTGGTCGGCCTCTTCCTCTGTTTTCATCTGGTCTGTACATCATTGCTTATTGTGGTATGCTGTTGACTGGTAACCTACTTGCATGGCCAAACCATTTAACTTGCTGCTTTCTAATAAAATCTAGTGCTGCTATAACCCCCATTTTAGTCCTGATTTCTTCATTTCTGATCTTATCTCTTCTTGATACGTTGAGTATTCTTCTCATGAATCTCATTTCTGTTGTTTTGATATTTCTTTTCTCTTTTTCTGTCATTGTCCAGGTTTGGCATTGGTAGCATAGAGTTGGTAGGAAGATTGTGTTGTAAAGTGCTTTCTTAGAAGTTATTGATGCATGTTTGTTCTTTAGTATTGGTGCCATTTGTCCAATTAGTTGGTTCGCTTTATTGCATCTCGTCTTCTGATTTGCCATTTGATGATATTATACTTCCTAGGTACTTTATGATCATGCTTGTCCTCACTAATTCATTAAGTCACCGTAAGGACAATCCTACTATGTAAATGTCGCCCTCCAGCTCATAATGTTATACTTCTGTTCAGGTGCATTCACTATTCATATATGTTAGCCTCCCGGGTTGAATAGTTATATGTGGGTTTGTTTCCTGTTTAATATGCATCCTACTCTTCAACCCTTTATCGAACAAACCATCCTGTGTATACCAACTGTTGAAAAAGAGCGTTGAGGTGCTACATAAAACCTGTACTTTTGTATAGATGTGTAGCGTGGACAATGGGCAGACACGCTGAAAAACACCTGATGGCTGTGGAAATGTGGTTTCTGAGGAAAATGCAAAGAATACCATGGACAGGCAGAAAAACCAATGATCAAGTACTACAAGAAACAAATGAAAACCGTAAACTGGTTAGAGAAATTAGGCGTAGACAGTCACAATTGTTTGGGCACGTTGTGAGAAGAAATATATTGGAGAACTTGGTGACAAATGGCAAGATCGAGGGGAAGAGAACAAGGAGAGGGCATATAAATAAATACCTGGATGGCCTGGCCACGTTTTATGGTCAAGACAAGAACACTGTGCTGATCCATAACTCTGGTGATCGAGTGAGATGGCAAAACATGACCGCCCACGCTTACCAGCATGGCAGATGATGATGATGATGATACTAACTGTAGCGAGAGAAAACCTACGGCAAAAGAAATATCTGTTCTGAAGACTTTACGGCTTTGAAACAATGGCTTCTCGGCCTTATGGCTAAGATTAAAGTGTAGGTCTATCAGCACTTGATCTGGCCAGGGCCACCAGCAGAAGTTGTCTTCCGAATGATACACAGGGACGTGGAAGCTCATGGGACGGTTCTTGCCCCTGGGGAATCGCGAGCCCTTAAATAAGGGTCTGCAATCAAAGAGAAGGAAAAACTTAGAAGCTGTTGAAATGTCTCAGAATGCAAAAAGTGAGCTCACCAGAAAAACAAATTACACGAATACGTTCTTAAAGACTCAACGAGTCAGCTGGTGAGATTGGAGCGCATACAGAACGAGGCTATGCGGGTCATTCTGGGATGCACCAGAGAGACCCAAGTGGGTGTATGCGTTACATCCTTGGTTTGCCTACTGTTGCTGGTAGGCTCAAGGTGATGCAGGCGAAGGCATATCTCAGAGTAGCTAATGACACAGATCATCCGTTGCATGAGGCGCTGGACGCAGTTAAAGGCCAGCGACTGATAAGAGGGAAACCATGGATGGCTCAGGCGGAGGATACGATCAGACAGGTGTGCATCTTGGAGAACATTAGGCGAGGAGAGGAGTGGGTCAGAGTGCCAGCGGAGCAGTTAGACTTGTGCAGAGTTATAATCACATTGAGCCGGGAGTGCAGGGAGTGGCCAGCAGGGGCCACGGAAGTGGCACTCCAGCAACTAATTCAGGATAATGCTCGCCCGGGTGATGTTATTATCTACACAGATGGTTCGATGTTGAGAGGCAGTAGAAGTGCTTGGGGGTTCTTGGCAAAGGCTAATGGTCGACGTTTGGTGCAGGAGAGCCTGGCATATGATACCACAACATCTAGCTTAAGAATGGAGATGGAGGAAATCAGTGCAGCTTTCCGCTGGATGGAGAATACGATACACACACACATCGTTATTGTAACTCACTCAGAAAGCATGCTGAGTAGGGTGAGGACAGGCAAGCTTCGTGCAGAGTGGCTTGCTTCGCTTCGGAAGTCACGGGTGGCAAGCATAGTCTGGATCTTTTCTCCGGGGCATGCTGGTGTGCTGGGGAATGAACAGGCGGACAGATTGGCTGACTCTGCAAAACTGGTGGAGTATTGATGCATGACAAGGCAGACGTGGTTGCGGCCTTGTGAGAGCACATGTACACCTCTGAGGAGCAAATGGATCACCATGGTCTGACAAGAATGCGACAGCGAGGAGTGACGAGGGGATCTGGCAGATGCTCGACGCTTAGAGGAAAGGCGAGACGCACAAATAATCAGATTGCTACTGGTACTATTGGGATTGGAACTCTTCGCTGGCTTCTGAGGATGGAGACGGAGCGCTTATGGAAATGCCCCGAATGTTGTGATGTCGGTTCCTAAATGAATCAATAAATCAATCAAAAGACTATGGTGCTAACATACACCTACTGACAATCTTACAAACAAATAGGCTGTCTAGATTTGGTACCAGTATGAGAAATTAAGATCTGCTATTCAACAAACTGGATGACAAAGTCCGAATGAAACTATAAAGAGAACACCCCAGAAAACAGCTATATTACAGAGGCATGGAGGAAGGCTGAGGCTCGGACTTTAGCATAGTTGAAGAGAATAGTGTGAACATTGAACAGTGAAGTTATATGCTTAGATGACTTCAAAACTAGTATCCAGATTGACTAATCTTCCGAAGACGACCATGATGAGTATTATTATAATGATGATTGCATTGATGATAGGAGTAATAGTAGGAGGTGGGTGACAGAAACAAATTGTCTTGGTCTACAGACCCAAAAGTGAGGCTTGATGGCAGCATTAGTCTGCTTAACCAACACTGACTAGAACGACACCTGTAGAAGTTTATTATGTGTATAAATACGTCGATTTCAAAATGCACCAAACAAGCGTTTGTAATCATAAGGGGCATTTTATTTGACTGTAACATGGACCATAACCAAGAAACATAGACTTGCCAATACTTAAATATTCATAGCTTCGCTTCCTTGTCTATCAAGCCTGTGTTCTTAGTACTCTTCTTGATGGCAGTGAAACCTGGACAACTTACTCACACCAAGAGAAACGTTTAAACAGCTTTCATATGCGGTTTCTGCGAAGAATTCTTGGTATTAAGTGGCAAGACAAAATCATAAATACTGAAGTATTGGAAAGATCAAGTTGTGTGACGGTGTATTCCATGCTCAGTCTTCGTAGACTTAGATGGATAGGACATCTTAGGAGGATGGGTGATGGTAGAATACCAAAGGACATCTTTTTTGGGTGAATTACAGATGGGTAAGAGATCTCAGGGTCGGCCTCTACTACGATACAAAGATGTGTGTAACCGGGACATGACCGATACAGGCATTGATAATGCACAGTGGGAGCAAGTCGCCGCTGAACGTGTTGCATGGAGGGCAAACATCAGAAATGGAATAAAGACAAAGGAGAAAATTATTGCAGATAAGTCACACACCGAGCGTGTGAGACGTAAGATGGTGTATGATGGTGGAAATGACCACGTGTTCACATGCACCCACTGTGAACGGACATTTACAGCGCCAATTGGCCTTGTCAGTCACATTTGCTACCGCCATAGGTAAAAGTTATTATGCCTTTTTAAAGCACAAACTATCGTCTGCCAAGACGGCAAGGTGCCATAGCTTCGCATCTGTCCGGTACAAACGGGGCTTAGTGCGGCGCCTGTTTGATCGTGCTAAGAAGATGTGCACCCAGGACACACTGTCAGAGGAATTTGACACTATATTAAGTTTAAAATTACCGTGGTAGACAATTGACATTACTGTGCGAACATGTGTATATTTTAGCTTGAAGGATTTATCTAGTTATTTTACTTTATGTCGAGTGAATTCTGCAATATGTACCTGACGAGTTGCAGTGAAATATGCCAGGTGATAAATTGTATAATCTTTTGTTTGTGTCTTCGTTATTCAAATTCTATTTACACACTGACATTTCCTCCAGGCATTAGGTTGGAATCTATTGACAATGCAAAGCCGAAACTCGTTGGAAGACATTACCAACCTAGACTTAATCCTACCCACTCAATATATGGCTCTATGCAGATAAGTACTAAAAGTACTAAAGTGAGGAGTTGAAATCACTGCATCTGATTTTACCTCTTCTGGCCCCGTCTCTCTAAGCAGAACGACACACCGATTGCTGAATGCATCTTACAAAACACGAACTCCGTAGTTCCAGCGATGACCCACAGGAGTCTCCGGAAGAAAAAAACAACTGCACTCGTAATCTTAACAACGCTGTCCGGAAAACGAATCCACCACCTCAAGAGCGTGAGGCAGACGGCTTAATCACTTTTCATGAAGTTCCTCCTCCATGCTGATTTCTGGGTTTGGACAGGGGAAGACGAGATTTGCAACACAGATCCCGTGAAGATGGTACTTTAGCAATGGATCCGGAGAATAGCTTCTACACCAACCTCTCTCCGATAGATGCAAATCTGAAGGACTTAAGAGTGCAAAGAAAAAGAAAAATAAAACAATTTTCCTGAAGATTCACGACCAACCAATGATTTAGGGATTCCTAGGATTGACAGGAAACAAGGCGTCCTGTCTTGTACAATACGTGCAAATACACACACTGTCGATGTATTTGTTGGCCTTGAGACGTACGCAGACACACGATGTAACCCAGTTCTGGACATGGAAGGTTCTAGGTCCCTGCGTTACTGAAGTATCACATCTGAGTAACAATCAGTAACAATTCATTTGACACGCCTTAGGCACATTGGGCATGTGGTGCTAGATCAATAGTTTTATAGACCAATCAGCGGTCCAGGAGGATGTGATCAGTATCCCACCGTCCTCCTTTACTTGCCCAGACATTTCCTGGTATCCAGTTTAGGCCAAATCGAATTGGGGTTACAGGTCAATTTTAAAAATTCGAATTCACACCACATCTCAGTACTACTTTTAACTGTTAAGGAACACGCTTGTTTCCCCAGGTTTGGTGAAAGGTGCTTCTCTATCTTTGCATTTCTATTTACAGTTAAAATACAGGCGCCAATTTTTTGTTTCTGGTTTAGGCCAATTAAAATGTAAGCACCGATATATTTCGGTTTACAATACGGAAAATAGTCTAGTGCTATATACAACCTATACTGTCGTATGCTTGTGAGACCTGGACAACAAACAGATATACTGGCAAATATATACTGCTACTATTTCTAACTTGCAGTCTTGACAGACGATAGTATTTATGCTTAAAACAAAAGCTTAATAGCCCCTCCATAGCACAAAGTCTGGGCTGAATCGTACAGAGCATGGGTTGCCCTTGCAGCATGATCCCTCTCTCGGCCTGCCTAGTTTACTCCAGAGGAAACGTTACATCAATCCATCTGGAACAAGACAAGTTGCAGTAGCTGCGGATCAGCAAAGCAATGCTCTAACTATCGGAGCTTCGATCCTAGATCACTTGCCGACCAAGGCCTGGTTTGCCCTGCCATGAAATTTAGACTCTAGGTTTGGCAAATATATATACATAGGCAGTTAATATGTGATTTTTGAGGATCATGTAAAGAATACCAGGGAGGGACAGAAACGCTAATGAGAAAATCTTTCAAACGCAGATAACAGCCGCAAACTGATGAGATAATTAGATGTAGGCAGTATTTTTAGGAACTATTTTAAGGAGACATGCACTTGAAAACTTAGCGACAACTGGTAACATTTATAGAAATAGAGTAAGAGAAAAACAAAAGAGATAAATGCATGGTAGGCTTTGCCGAATGCATAACTGGAACAAGAAAACAGATCTGATCCGAAACTCCGGAGACCGCGTGAGATTGACAAACAATGCAGTGGGTATCTAACGTGTTATGGCCATCACATTTTACAGCTCTTCTTAGTGCGCGGAAAAGTATGTAGCCAACCTTTCCCTCCCGAATGACGATTGCTGACATTATTCGACCGCGTTCATGCCAGTTCCGGCATAACACCATAACGGTTACACCAACGTGCCCGCTACCGTGTGAGATGGCGATCCATAGTCGTCGATGCTGATCTTCTTGGTACATCAGGATGATAATACACATTTTGATCATTGTTACCATCCACTGAAACTTATTTCCCAACCATGAACGCTTACGCTGATCAATATGAACTCCAAGTAATAGCGACGGGAGCACCTCGAGTTGAAACAGACGATACATCGTTATCTCTTCAACGCATGGAAGCATGAGAGTGAGAAAACGAGGGCTTTCTTGCCTATCTTTAATGACATTACAATAACATTGTCTTTAAAACATCCAAGTAAATTATCTTTTCTGAGTACAGTGACGGCGTCTTTAAAACATCACATTAAATTATCTTGTCTGTGCTTTGTACTTCAACACTAGCTGAAGTCGTTAATCGTCTCAAATTGTACATATCAAACACTGTTTGGCGCACTTAATCTTAACCAGTCAGGTTGCATTACGCATAATTTTTCTCGGGATGTTTATGCAATCGATGCCTGTAAGGGCAAAATTCGCTGATTTTACCACGTAATCGTATTATATGATATCTAATATATTACACATATATTTTATGACTGTAACGGGTGTTTTAACAATAGTGTTATATGTTAGATACGAGATATCACAGTTATGTATTCTCACAATTGTAAACTAAAGCCGATAGTTAAGTCAACACATTTTGCGGATTCAACTTGCGCTATTCCATGTTATTAACAACTCCACTCGTTTCATTCATACTGGTTCTATTTAGATTAAATAATGATTATAGGGTCTAATAATGTTCACATTACGAGTTTACTGATGCAATAAAATGAGGCAAATACCACAGATATGGTTCCAAGGTTTCTTAAAAGGTATCTGCAATCAGAAATTGTCTGAGTATTGTAAAGAAGTTAAAACTGTTAATTCTATTCTGATTATGACATATTAAGCATTAGTATCAGTACAACAGATAAATTAGAAAGTCGACATTTTTATGGGAAGAAGATTAAGGAGCACATATATTCGTTAAAATAGGAAAAATGTTAAGTACAAAATAACATTCCAAAGCATCCCAAGAGATAAGGCTGATCATCTGTACTTAAAAAAAATGCTTTATACAATACCAGATAAACTGAAGTTATTCATTTATATGAGAGGGCTTAAAATGAAAACTTTCAATTTTTTTGGGGTGAATATATTCTGAAAAAGTAAAGAACAAATATATAATATTCCGATGTAGTCACCACTGCATTCAATGTAAGTCCTCCAGCGCCGATAAAGTGTTTGGATTCCTGTAGGGGGAAAAAATAATCTTTGTCGCATGTGTAACCACTCATGCACTACCGCTGTACCTCTTCATCAAACCGAAAAAGTCTTCCCTCCCAATGACTCTTTGAGTTTTCCTGGGCGATATGTTACACATTGAAAGTGGAGGTTACTGATAAAAAAAAAACGGATAACAGAATGCTGCTCCTCTTAAACTGTCCTTATGATGCCACCTGTATTTGTCCGCACCTTATATCACTGCTTAACACTCTTGAAATCCTTATAACAGTATTGACAGGTTACAAGACAATGATTTGGTTATTGTAATTTATATCGCACTTTTAAGGTTTTCATGTGAAACCCTATCTTATATTGAGCAAAAACTACATAAACATTAATTTTATCTTATATTGAGCAAAAACTACATAAACATTAATTTTATCTTATATTGAGCAAAAACTACATAAACATTAATGTTATTAGAATATAAACAACGATGCCGCTATGTTGAGATTACTTTCGAAGAGTCTTACTCTTACGGGTGCCAAAAAGAAAAGTAGTTAGGCTTTACATATGAATACAAGTACAAACCAAATGTTCAACATGAGATTAGTGATTAAAAAACATCTCCAACACGAATACAACTGACACAATATCTCCTTTGACTTCACGGCCAAAATTAATGGAGATTGTAAATATATGCCAAAATTTTAAAAAAGTTCAAAAACCCTTCTAAGATACCAGATTAAGTTCTGTGAAAAATGAAAACAACTGACTTCATGTGTATTTTAATTGTTCTACTCAATAATGTCCAGTTATGTAACTATACAGACACGAGTTACTTAACACTCAAGGACAGGGTTTCTGTTACCACGCCATCATTTTATACACAACATATTGTCCTGGACCCGTACTGTCCCGACCAAACGACACATCGTGGGCCACTCGGTCAGCGACACGCCGCCCAGCTGAACATTTTCTGGTACAATTTAATGAGAACGTGTAGACCCCGACGGGTGTCCTTGATCATGAATGAACACATCTGGCTTAGTGCTGTTTGAATTCAGGATCACGCAGACGATAGGAAAATGCAATAGTCACTACGCCGTTGCTGCTCCTAATTTAAGGGGCATGTTGAAGTATTATAAAACTCCCTCCCGCTTGAACATTCAACAATAATAAATCCACATTGAACTGTTAGAATATCTGAACTCCATTTTGATAGAAGCCAGAAACCCCCAAACCGGTCAGTTTGACTAAAATTTTAACTTCTCGTCCTTGACTTGGGGACGTTACAAGTACCTCTGAAGTCGGAGTGAATTCGCCTGCTGGAGAGGGACACTAGTAATAGGGAAAGGTAATTCACACGCAAAAATCTTTCCGGTCCACTAGAAGCTGTAGCACGTGTGTTGACTACGTTTGAGTTCAAAATGAGCGAAAGCAAACAACGAAAAAATTGCGGATTAATTAAGCATGTAAATGAATGTATACAGCTATTTACACAACAGTATGCAAACAAATAACTATAAATAACCTACAGCAACGAATAACAGACTTAAGGATCAAAACACCGAAGAAGTGAATGGTTTTAAAATATCTTGAGTCAACATTACGTGAATACTCAAGTTGGATAAAGCAAATAAAAATAAATCTTATCATGCCTGTTTGTCACGACGAAACGTCATCATCATCATTATCATTATTATCTCATCCCATCCCACAACACAAAGCATGGGTCGTGGGGGTTTCACAATGGTAGAGTCAGCAATCAAAGTCATCCCACTGTTCTCTGTCATCAACGATTGAATGACATTTTCAAAAACAACTGGCATCTGTTGGGGTGTCATCATTGCACTCAGGACACGCCCATAGATGCTCAGATCCTTAACCCAACATATGCATCAGCGTCCGGCGGATGATAGTACCAATTATGAATTTCCTTGTGAATTTCAAACTACCCATCCGTGGTGCTAGCAAATTTCTTCAATGATAGTGAAAGTTGGAGACAAGGAAAAAGTGATTCACGAACACAGTTGTTCCATAGTTTTTGTATGATGTCGTATATACAAGGAGAAAACAAACCTAATCTCTTCGTCAATGAAGACATCAAAGAACCATTCTTGTCAAAAGTGACATGCCAAATGGTTGCACGCCTTTACAACCCAACTCACCATGATTCTTTGCTGATAAAATCCAACAAGCAAAATCTGAAGACAGTCTGCCACGGGGCAAACAAAAGCAATCCTGAACTTAAAACATTCACAAATGTATAATCTATTCCATAACTTGTATAGGCGAAGATGGGAGATCTTTACTAGCATTTCCAACATCGAATCTGTACAATTCCAAGAAATCTTAGGGAGATAATGTGAAAGCCTTTCCTTGACTTCCACATCCACACGTGGAGTATTTTACCTTTGTGTCTGGCAACAATTTCCGACTCTCAGAAAAATTGAGTGCTCTGCTCTGCTCAGCTGCAACGTTGTCCAGACAGCATGGAGGAATATCACCAGCAGAGTTAATCCAGGACACCAAGGACCGAGATCTGTGGAGAATCATAAACGCCTACACCAGTTGAAAGGGCACATGATAATGATGATGATATCCAACATTACACAGACAATTGCTGATTATAGGGGTTGACAGAGAGAAGAAGAAGAATCTAGACATAAATAACTGTAAAATAAATAGAAGAGGCGGCGTGTCTTCAAGACATCATATGTAAAGCAATTGTACAACTTACTTTTGGGCTGGAGATGATAACAGGTGACAAGGCAGACAACTTAATCCACAGCGTCATACCCTGACCTTGGATTTGTGATATTCTCTTGCCATTTCACAATTAATGTTAGTTAGTTAGTTAGTTAGTCGCAGCTCCAACTTCACAGCAACGGGTCGTCCCCATTATGCTCCGTTCCTGTGCCAGTGAATATCACATAAAACGCTCCCCACTGCCCAATGTGAAAAGTGGAAAAGACAGGAGTCTCGACAAACAACAGCCCACACAGATACACTGTGCATAATGCCGCCACCAGAATGTATTATAATTAATGTGCCCTATGCTTACATTGCCTAGTAAATCTTTTTTTTTATTTTTTTTAAGCATATCCTTTACAGGACTTAGCTGTCAACACCAGCATCTTTCAGCTGTATGTTGATTTCTTGGCAAGATTACGCTCAGTAGTTTGCCATTGCTTTCTGAGCGGCCGGCTCACATACCCCGTAAGTTACCGATGCGATTCGAACCACCGCTGATTTGAACCGTCATCACGTTACCGACGAGAGTTGATTGCAATGTCCTGTAAAGAAAACCCAAATATCTGTGTCTGTTTTATTGTCTGTAAGATAATCGCTACCTGTTTCATTGTCTGTGGGATCATCTTTACCTGTTTTATTGTCTGTAGGATAATCGTTATATGTTTTAATGTCTTTGGGATAATTTTTACCTGTTTTATTGTCTGTAAGATAATCGTTACCTGTTTTATTGTCTGTAGGATAATCTTTATATGTTTTATTGTCTATGGAATAACCTTTACCTGTTTTATTGTCTGTGAGATAATTTTAACCTGTTTTATTGTCTTTGGGATAATCTTTACCTGTTTTATTGCCTGTGGGATAATCTTTACATGTTTTATTGTCTGTATGATAATCTTTACCTGTTTTATTGTCTGTAGGATAATCTTTATATGTTTTATTGTCTTTAGGATAATCGTTACCTGTTTTATTGTCTGTAGGATCATCTTTATATGTTTTATTGTTTTTAGGATAATCGTTACCTGTTTTTTTTGTCTGTGGGACCATCTTTATCGGTTGCATTGTCTGTAGGGTAATCTTTACCTGTTTCATTTTCTTTTTGATAATCTTTACCTATTTCATTGTCTGTGGGGTAATCTTTATCTGTTGTATTGTATGTGGGGTAATCTTTATCTGTTGTATTGTATGTGGGGTAATTTTTACCTGTTTCATTTTCTTTTGGATAATCTTTACCTATTTCATTGTCTGTGGGGTAATCTTTACCTGTTTTATTGTCTATGGGATAATAATTACCTATTTTATTGTCTGTGCGATATTCTTTACTTGTTTTCTTATCTGTGAGATCATATTTACCTGCTTTTTGGTCTGTGGGATCATTTTTACCTGTTTTATTGTATGTGAGCTAATCTTTACCTGTTTTATTATTTGTGGAAAAATCTTCACCTGTTTTATTGTCTACGGGATAATTGTTACCTGTTTTATTGTCTGTGGGATAATCTTTACCTGTTTTATTGTCTGTGGGATAATCTTTACCTTTTTTATTGTCCGTGGGATAATCTTTACATGTTTTATTGTCTGTGGGATAATCTTTACCTGTTTTATTGTCTGTGGGATAATCTTTACCTGTTTTATTGTCTGTGGGGTAATCTTTACCTGTTTTATTGTCTGTGGGATAATCTTTACCTGTTTTATTGTCTGTGGGATAATCTTTACCTGTTTTATTGTCCGTGGGATAATCTTTACCTGTTTTATTGTCTACGGGATAATTGTTACCTGTTTTATTGTCTGTGGGATAATCTTTACCTGTTTTATTGTCTGTGGGGTAATCTTTACCTGTTTTATTGTCTGTGGGATAATCTTTACCTGTTTTATTGTCTGTGGGTTAATCGTTACCTGTTTTATTGTCTGTGGGATAATCTTTACCTGTTTTATTGTCTGTAGGATAATCTTTACGTGTCTTATTGTCTGTGGAATAATCATTACCTGTTTTATCGTTTTGTGGGATAATCCTTAACTGTGTTATTGTCTGTAAGGATAAAATTTACTCTTTGCACTGTCCATGGGATCATCTATTCTTCTGTTGTTTTTGTTGTGAACTATAGAGTAACTTCTTGCATTTTATGTATATAAAATTTACCTGTTTTATGCTCTTGTGATCCTCTTTCCATGTTTTATTGTCCATAGTACAATATTAACCTGTGTTATTGCCCTTAGTACAATATTAACCTGTTTTATTGCCTATAAAAAAGTTACCTGTTTTATTGTCTGTATGATAATATTTACTTGTTTTACTGTCTATAGGATAATCTTTACACGTTTTATTGTCTGTAAGATAATTTTTATCTGTTTTATTGTCTGTATAATACGTTCACATGTTTTACTTCCATGGGATCATCTTCACCCTTTATTGTAACGAAGTGGGTATTGTACTGTGTATGAAAAAAATGTAACTGTTTTATAGTGTGTGGGGTACTCTTTACCCCGTTTTGCCCTCGATAGGATAATAAGTATCTATTTTATTGTCTGTGGGATAATCATTACCTCTTTTATTGCCTATGATAATCTTTAGATAATGTCATTGTCTATGGGTTGAACTTAACATATTTTATTGTCTATCGAAATTAGTCACTAAATACAACAACTCAAATAAACTGCTTAGAAATGGAGACTGTGAATTGTCACAACTGTACTCACGAAATCAACACCTTATATCTGGACGCCGTGGTGACTAACAGAGTGAGGGAAATTGTTATTAACATACTATTTGTAGGCGCAGGATCTTTTATATCTTTGTTTGGTATAATCGCTAATACGATCAACATTGTCGTGTATGTGAAACATGGAATCAAAGATAGCGCTACTGTTCAGTTCCTGAGTTTATCTGCATCAGACTACGTATTTTCAGTTCTAGCTTTCATGACGACAGTGAGCGTTTTCATCGGCAGCGTCAGACCTTACCTCACCTTGCTGGATCCAGTTTCTTTCTCTTACTGTTTGGCTATAATAAGAGAGAAAGCTTACACAATATCAGTCATTATAACCTTTATGATGTCCATTGAGAGATGCTACTGTGTAGCGTTTCCTTTCAGTGTTAAGCGAATTTTCTTAAAGTCGCGGACCGTTAAAGCCATTATCTGTATTACTGTTATTTTTGTGGTGTTTTTGATACCAGAGTACTTAACAGTTGGTTTGGTTTGGACCTTTGATAGAGCTGTGAGCGTATCTAGGCTGATATTCTGGTCTTCCAGTGAAAAGTACTTCACAGACGTGTGGAAGAATATCATTATATCTGGCGTGTTGCCAGTCGTGTCCAGCATTACAGCCACAATGTGTACCGTTTATATGGGAACAGCAGTACACACATCCAATATACTTCGCAAACGCGGCGTGACTGGACAGCGCAGAAACAGTTCTGTGATGAAACAAGATGTTACCAATGGAATAAAATCATCTGCAGAAAAAACTAGCAACCTGAAAAAGGAAGCACGGCTAACCAGGACGGTTATTGCTGTTGCCACTTTGTTTATCGTATGCAACATTCCTAAATTAATTGTGATCGCATCCTCTGTCGTGGTGCTGTTTATTCCAGACTTCAGCCTTCTCGTTCATGGGAGGTACAATAACTTAATCGCAATAATTCTCACTATAACGTTCGACTTTGAAGCAATTAACAGTGCATCTACTTTCTTAATTTATTATGCTTCTAGCACAAAGTTTAAAACAACTGTCAATCATATTGTTAGCATATGTTCTAAGCACAGATAATGTAATTTCTCCAGTAATGTGTCTTCAATGTAAGTTCGTCGTTTAGCAAAGGTTATGTGGACAGATATAGTTTATCTAGTATAAATGTATCTTTAATATACGCTTGTCAAATAGCAAATGTTCCATGGACAGAAAATTATTTCTCTAGTATAAATGCATCTTCAATATAAGATTGTCATGTAGAAAATGTTCTATGGACAGATAGTAGTTTCTCTAGTATAAATATGTCTTCAATGTAAGCTGGTCTTATAGCAACGATTCTATGGACAGATAATAGTTTCTCTAGTATAAATGTGTCTTCAACATAAGCTAGTCGTATAGCAAATGTTCTATGGACAGATAATCGTTTCTCAAGTAATAATGTGTCTTTAATAAAAGCTTGTTATATGGCAATGTTCTATGAAGAGATAATATAGTTTCTCAAGTATAAATGTATTTTCAATGTAAGCTAGTCAAATATAAATAGTACTATGTGCAGATTATAAAGTTTTCGAGTATAACTGTGTCTTCAGTGTAAGCTAGTTATAAAGCAAATGTTCTATAGACAGATAATAAAGTTTCTCAGCTACCAGTATGTCTTAAATGTAAGTTTGTCGTATAGCACATGCTCTATGAACAAAAATAAAGTTTCTCAACTAGCAATATGTGTTCAATGTAAATTTGTCATAAAGCAACTATTCTGTGAACATATAATAACGTTTCTCAATTATCAATATGTCTTCGGTGTAAACTTGACATAAATCAGGTGTCCTATATACCGATTACACAGTTTCTCGGGGATTAATGTATTCACTGTGAAAGATTGTTCGGCCATGTCATGACAGTCCGAAGACCAGTGGTACCTCGGTTACGAACGCATCAGGTCACGAACAATTCAGGTTACGAACAACAACTTCAAAAATATTTTGTCTCGCGTAAAGAACAGTACCTCGGGTTGCGAACGAAGGAGAGAAAGAGAGAGAGAGAGAGAGAGAGAGAGAGAGAGAGAGAGAGAGAGAGAGAGAGAGAGAGAGAGAGAGCTTTAACGTTGGAGACAAACTATCTGTACAGTGCAAACGAAGGCCATGCAGTACTAACATCGCTTAGCGCTAGCCTAGCAGCCTAGTTTTGCACGCATGCGCAGCCTCTCTTTCATTGGCCTTAATACACAGCAGTAAAAGATTTCGTAGCAGTGGCACTGTGTTCAGTTTATCGCTTTCATTATTTTCCTTGTTAACCCCATCAATTATGAATTCGAAGAACGATGGTGGTGCTCCCAGGCAGCATAAACGTATAACAATGGAGGGAAAGAAGGAAATAATGAGTACTAATGAGTACAGCATGGCAAAACCAACTATCTTCACCATCATAAAGAACAAAGAGTTACTCAAACCAGTCGATATGGCTAAAGGCGGAACTAAGCTGCAGAAGCAAAGACCTCAAATTTTAGAGAAAGTTGAAAATCTTCCATTGATCTGGATCAGTGAAAAGCAACTTGCAGGAGACAATGTTAGTGAGGCAATAATATGTAAAAAGGCGAAGCTGTTGCACAGTGATTTATTGTCGAAATTACTTGGTACAAGTGCTGAGACTGACGATTTTAAAGTCAACAGAGACTGGTTTGAAAGGTTAAAAGAAAAAGAAAAAAAAAGAAAAAACAAACAAAACAAACAGAAGAAGTGGCATTCATAGTGTAATTAGGCATGGAGAGTTTGCAAGTTCCAACGAGAAAGAAGCAGAAGCATTCAATGTGGAATTTGATAAGATCATCAAAGAGGAAGACTACGTTACACAACACGTCTTTAATTGCGACGAAACGGGCCTATTCAGGAAGAAAATACCAAAGAGGACATTTATCACCCAAGAGGAGAAAGCACTTCCGGAGCACAAACCAATGAAGGACAGACTAACTCTGCTGTTCTGTGCTAATGTAGTGGATGACATTGTGTTCTTGGGCAAAAATATGGGCCTGGAAGTCGATGGCAACAAGGACCACAGTGGAGAGCTCACTACAGATGAGCTTGTGGATCTTCAGAATGAACACCTAAACACATTAAAGGAGGAGAAGTCGTCCGATGATGAGGAGCCAGTGACCATTTCAACTGACAGGATTAAAGAAATTTGCAGCAAGTGGGAAGACGTCGAAGCTTCATTGTGAAAAATCATGCAAACAAACTTGTTGCTAATAGGGTAGTAAACCTGATGAATGATAACGCGATGACCTACTTCAGAAAGATTCTCCAGCAAATGAAGAGACAAATTTCCCTTGATGGTTTCTTGGTGCAGAAAGATTCCTAGTCGGCTGCCAAGAAACAGCGATAAGAAACTCCCGAAACTAATGATTCAGAATGGCAAAGGAAGTGACGAATTTCCCATTATCGTTTTCTTGGTAATAAAGATAGACTAAATCTTCTTTTATTTTACATTTAATTTATTTGGTTACTTTCTTTCTCTTTATTTAATACGTAAAATACATGAATTCTTTGCGTTTTGTCGGGTAAACGACCTGATGTTAATAAAAAAAAAAAAAAGAACGATTCTTTCATTTTGAAACGGATTGTCTATATTTAATTGATGTCAATGCTTCGGGTTACGAACGTTTCGGGTTACGAACAGAGTTCTGGAACGAATTAAGTTCGCAACCCGAAGTACCATTGTATGAAGTTTCTGAACAAGTCATCGTTGTGACCTCTTCTAAAAATACTCCTGGGACGATCATGGGGAGAGCTGCTCCCAGACTTGGCCAGCGTGAATCCTGACCCTGGTCTTGGGATCCCAGCCACCCGGAAATGAGATAGCCCCAAGAGTCTGGGGAGATAGTTACTTGAATGTGTGGAGATGCTAGTCATGTGGTTGGGTGGAGATTGTCACTTCGATGTGTTAGGATAGACACTTGAATGTGTAGAGAATACTAAGAAAGTCACTGGAATGTGCGAAGATAGTCACTTGAATGTGATGTTATTTATAGTTTAAAAAAATATAGTTGTAAAGTCTTCATTTTTGGGGCCACATCAAGACAAAAACTGAAACATGTTGTGACAACTGGAAAAATTTGTGGACAGAGAGATAGACGACGTCAGCCAGCAAAATGTCTTGATAGTCTTGTGTCATGGCAGGGAAGGAAAACAAAACACTAATTAATGTTGAAGATCGCAAAACATGATCGCCTCTTCAGTAAGGAAAGCACTTGATGATGATTGCCAAAATGCACCCTTTCTAAGGAATTTGAGATGTATTCGACATTATTCACTGATTTATCCTCTATGGTTGCCTGTAGTGAATATATTTATAACATGCTTCTCTCCAAAAAACCAAGAATTATCCGTCTCATTGTTCCTCTTTTGGGAATGTTGTGTTGCTTCCATTGATGTTTTTTGGAATATTACAAGGTGAGGTCCCAATCTCTTGCATACTGGCCAACCTTGTTTCGTTTCGTGTACTGAAAATATACCTCAAGTGTGCCACACACTCTGCTGTTTCGCTTTAAAAGAGATGGTCGGTGTAAATTTGTCTACCTTGTTTACCAACCTAGTCTTCTTTTAGTTTGAAATTTGTCTATAACTGCAATGTTGTCTTTTATATAAACTTCACTGTTTTTTTTTTTTTATCTAGGATAGAAAGGTTTGCCTAGTATTTGGATAGCCTAGGCGTATGTGAACTGCTGTCTACGGCGCCAATCCGTGGTATGCACATGGCTGATTCGCCAATCTTTAATTTTGTCTACATGTGGTTGCGTAATATATTGTGTCCTGTTCTGATGCGCAGATTAATGATTTGTTCTCGTCTGTCTATAAGGTGACAATAGTTTTGAGCTGGAGTTGATGGCTTTCTGACCAATTTGATCATTCTTTTCTTTTGGTGGTATGTAGTAGGTACATTATGTTGTTCTTCTATTGCGCCTTCCTTAGCTAGTCGATCGGCTCTCGCGTTTCCGGGTATTCTACAGTGAGATTGTATCCACTGTATGGAGACCTTACGCTGGCTGCCTAGTTTGGAAAGCAGTGCCCGTAGTACTGGTAATTTCCTAGAAAGGAACGCCTTAATTACTGATTATGCATCTGTGATTTGCACCACCGACTGTGTACATGGTTCGTATTCTGTAATTTATCTGTTGCTGTCTTGATTGCCTGGATTTCTGCATCAAAGATTTGGCAATATTTCCCAGACGGTACTCTGACCGCGTCCCTAGTATTATTTGGGTAGTCTATCTGCACTTCCGCTCCTCCATTCATTTCGAACAGCTGACTCATATGTTTAGACATGGATCCAGGGGTCCTCTGGGTATTCGTTATCAAGGGAACTTAGGGTGGCTGTTCTGCATTGTACACTGTTCTGTCTTTTTCTTGTCGAATGTTCCGTTCACTTATGTCTGGATTTGCAGTGCTAGTATATGTTCCTCTTTCCATGGAGTTCATTCTGGGATAGTTTTCAGGGATACCATCTATGGGCAGATCAGTGATTTCTCTGCAAAATCTTTTGGCCTGGTGGATAAATCTGCTTCATTTCAATCGCCCGATAGCTAGAATTTCCTCTGTTCTTCGTAGGGTGACCTGGCATACTGAGGTACTTTTCTGAAAGTATTAGCGTTTTCGTATTTTCTATTTCCACCCAGAGCGGGTTGGATTTTCACTTTCAACTCATTTTCCACAATCAGAAAGACTGACCGATGGTCACTGCCACCAAGTTGTTTCCCAACAATTCGTGTGATGTTCCACTCCAGGTCTGGAGAATGCAAAGACAGGTCAGGTGTAGGTGTGGCGTGCCATGATCTCAAGTAGAAGATATCTGAATCAGATGGCTTATTAGTCAAGATACATATATTCTCATCGTTCCAGTCTTCCAGTTTCTCTTCTCTCTAGTCCACCTGATCATAGCGCCAACTCTGCGAGTGGCTGTTATAATTGCCACACATAATATTTTTTTCTTTTAATAGGAATGTTTCTAGTGTTTTGTCACTCGGGCAGTAGTACTTGATAAGACGTAGAACTGTATTGTCTACCTTAAGGTTAAGAATCTGACAATCGGTCCCTCTCATGTATACTTAAATTAAGGAAGCAGTGATGCTATTCTTCACAAAGGTCAATATCCCATCCTTTCGCCTGAATTTTCGGTCTGATCAGTAGTACTTGTAGCCTCTGATTTTGAAGGGTATGCTTTTATTAAGGTGGGTTTCTTGCAATAAACACACATTTTCGTGTTCTACATTCAAGATGTTTTCTAGCTATATTGTGAGTGTGTGGCTGACTCTCTGATTCTAGTGTATTATTGCCAGTCGTTTTTTTGGTATGGCTATACGCTCTATTCTCATGTCCCCTGGCGCCTAAAGACACATGAGAAGGACTTCCTGTCATTTTGAAGTAGTCAACATATTTCGTGGCGTGATTGCGTGGCATCCTGATTTCTGTGGTGAGCTTTTTGGCTTTTTTTGTTTGTTAAAGTAAACAGTGGTCTTACTCGAGTTTTCATATGTATATGTGTACACACGTGTCTGTGTATGTATATACGCTCATAAATATATAGAGCAGTCTGGTTTTTTTGGCGCCAGAGACTCGCCTTCGCTCCTTCTCCTGCTTGTTAAAACATTTCCGCCATGTGAATATCAGGAATTGGACTTTTGCTGCCAGAGGTGATGAATGCACAAGCCATGTGAGTATTTTGCAAGGTTGACCCCAACTCTGAACCCCCGTCTATAACAGCAATATGGAACTAAGATCCTAGTCTTTTGTGTAATATCCCCCTCTCGTTACCCTACACCAACAACATCAATTTTCAGTCAAATATTGTGCAGCCTCCTCTTGGCCCAATAATAAGATTGGTTGGTGAATTCCTAGAAAGACGGAATTTTAACTTTAAAATTGATGCTTTGGCGTTCAAGTCGTTTGAGCCCTGACATGTGCTGAATCTATCGGATTGAGGTTGGTGTAGCTACTTTCATAATGACCCAGCACCAAACTACAATCTCCACGGTGCTGTGTGACAGAGTGTTCCTTCAACTCTCCAAGCTCAGAAACCAGCGAGCTGTGCAAGACTGGTGCCGGAACTTTGTAGTCGCGGAGAGATATATTAAGGTTGTGGGTAAACAGGCCATGATTCAGCACATCCCTTACTGACTAGCTGAGATTAGGCATAGGTTGATACTTCATATGTTTTAGGTATTTCATTGTCAGTTTCAAGCAACTTCCCTGAGGGAATCAGTAACATACAGTCAACAAATAAGTGCAGCTAGCAGCTATTATAGTGCATTTACATTTGGTTGCCTCCATATAAAAATCCATATCTCAGTAACCAACTGAGGGAAAATGATGAGATTTAGCATATAACTTTATCATTATGTCCACCCAACAAAAACGTTTTTGTTCTGGCGATTGTACAGCAGATTTCAATGTTTATTTATATGCGGTATATAATTTACGGGTCAGAGATTAAGTCCATAATTTTAAATGCATTACACCTTCAGTCAGAAAATCAGCGTTCAATGTTGAATATTCTCCGTTGTTCACGAAATTGGCCTTATGGCAAGAACCCCGCGCTGTTTAAACTGGGAGTGTTCAGAGGTGTCGTAAATATGGGTTATTTCATGAAACTTGATTATTTTTTTTTTTTAAATCTTACCACTTATCGCTAACTTTGGAATGTGTGAATATTGTTCAGTGGGATTGAATGTGAAATTGTTTACACTTCAAAGCATCGCTATGAAGTTGTACACATATTTTTGTCAAGAAGCTGATCGCAGGAAACTGTTTCATACTATTACAAATTCCGAAAAAGAACAGTGCATGCATTGGGTTTGAGTAAATTGTCATTTCGTCGATGGGTGCAAGAATCTGGAATTAAACCGCCACGCAATAACCAAACGGTAGGTAGAAAGGCTATTGTAGACAGCTTTGACAAGGATATCATAAGGCGAGCTATTATAAAAATGCTGGATGCCAAAGAAACAGTGACTGTAAGAAAACTTAGGGGTTGGTTAAGAAAGAACAATAACATAGAGCTATCCAAAACAACTTTGTGGAAAATTATAAGGACATTAGGCTTCACTTTTAGAAAGTGCAAGGGAGGTAGAAATATCCTTTGCGAGCAACCGCATTTAGGAGCCATGAGAAGCAGATACCTACGTTAAAATAAGGGGAAAACTTTTTTTCCGCGTTTCCATCCTGTTTCAGGATATTGCGATCAACACCAGCATCTTTCAGTTGTATGTTGATTCCTAGGCTAGATTACGCTCACCAGCACGCCACGACTTTCTGAGCGACCGGCTCCATACTCTCATAGGTCACTGGCGCGACTTGAACCACTTCTAATTCTCGTGCGCTCACGTCAACCACGAGAGTATTCGGGGTTAACGGAGAAAGCTGCTAGCTCCTTGACCAGGGAGCCGGCGAAATAAGGGAAATACGCAAAGAAAATTATGGCATAGTGTATTTGGATGAAACGTGGATCAATGCGCACCACACAAGTGATAAGGGATGGCAATCAGTGGATGGAAAGATAAAGCGATATGTGCCCAGTAGTATAGGACAGCATTTGGTCATGGCCCATGCTGGTAATACGCATAATGGCTTACTATAGAATGCTGGACTCGTGATTGTATCAAAGCATACAGACTATAGGGATTATCATAATAAGATGAATGGTAATGTATTTAGAGACTGGCTCGAGAATACAGTGCTTTCATCCCTAGATAGACCGCCGTGTCCAATTATGCACAATGCATGATATCAATGTTGTTGCCCAAGAAGACAAAATACCTACAGCATCGAGCACAAAGGGAGCAATAAAGTTATGGCTCCGAATGGAAAACATACCATTTCCAGAAACGTATTTCTAGCTAGAATTGTTGTCCTTTGTAAAACAGACGCCAAAAAGCAAGAAATATCAAATCGATAAGTTGATAGAAGAGCGTCGTCATGGGTGCTTGAGACTTCCGTCGTACCATTCTCATTTTAACCCTATAAAACTTGTGTAGGCCAAAATTAAATGACAGATGACAGCTGACAATACTATATTCAAATTGTCTGACATCAAGATACTAACCCAGTCCGCGCTATTAAATATTGATAAAAGTTAGTGTAAAAATGTGAGGACCGTGTGTTGAAAGAGAAGGATGACTATTGGAGAAAGGATGGATTGAATTTTATGCAACCGAGAGCAGTCATCAACCTACTGGAATCGTGCGACACAGATTAAGGTCTGGGCAGATCGCAGACTTTAATCCACATGCACACCTACTCGGATATTTTTGCTCCAACTATTCAAAAGAACAATTACAGGCCCTTAACATGACAGCATCGGCACAAACAATACAACAATAGCAACAATTTGTATTCCACAGTGATGAATTTTCAATTCCGTAAGCCCTCAGCGGTGACAAACAACTGGCATTGAAAAGAAAAAAAAAGCTCTAGACGCATTGAATATCAACATAATATTGTTGTGGGAACTAACATATTGTGGCATAACAAGAAACGTGAGAAGAAACACGTTGTCAAATGAGGGGACAACACACGAACATACGAATAATTCTATAAACTTCAATGAAAAGAGGACCAACATCTTGACCGTTATGAAGGAAGGCCACTACAGAGACATTCACAGCTATATTCGTCGTGCAAAACAGGTAATCATGTTCCGTCTCAGCAGAGTAGACATTGCACCCACTCCCATACGAATCCGGATACGCCTTGTGTCGTCATCTGAATTGGCGGGGCATTCATTACTGTAAGACAAGTTTGTAAGCGAAAAATCACTAGTTTTTCACCAAAACATCATTGAAATGTCGCCGCTTTCCATGATTTAAGTTGCATTTGGACCTATCAAAGACATATTCCTTGGGTGGGGGTAAATATAAGACGGCAGGAAAAATGTCATAACGATGCAACAGTAAGTTTTCAAAATAATTGATCGTGAATGACGGCATTCATTTCTGGACAGACTATAACTATACTCTGTCTATGAATGACAAATTACAGGTAACAGGTAATCTTTCACCTTTGATCGGTTGAAAATAAAATTGTCTTCTTGTGCGTTCACTTTCATGTCTAACATTTGATGGAAGCAATCTACGGCGTGAAACTTCGAAATTAAACGAACGATTCTGTAACAACCCCGTGCGATTTTTTTCACACAGCAACTGTTCCAGGGTTGTACGAGTAAAATTACTGCAGTTAATCATGTTGGATTTTTTATCCGTTCGCGTGGCTTTTCTTCATGGAAATGGTGCAATAATTTAAATCTTCGTTTCGATTAAGAAACGCATGTACAAAGTAAAAACCTTTAAAATTATTATAAATGGACATTTCACTATCCAGATAAGGTGACATACATTTAACTGAAGAGAAACTCTTCCAGTTATTGATCAATGAGCAAAAAAAATATATATAACATATTAAAATAGTCAGTTATCTAAGATCTTTCGGTATTTTTACCTGTTATCTATGTCTGTGATATGGCATTGGAAGAAGATTCACACATACATTATGTTCAAAGCTTTGCCTCTAAGTGCCTAGTTCTTCAAGTGCTAAGTTCTAGAAAAGTATACCAAGCATTCAATTCGCTGGTTTAACCTGATCAATATAGTCCTGTTTGATTTACAATTCGGTAACTGAAATTCACACAACGTGAACGAGAAGACTGAACTTATTAGGCGGAGCAACGTTAAATCATTCAAACGTATCACCATGAGTAACTTCACACAATACAGTGAGCTAGCGGAACACAGTGATATAATTAGCGACGAAGTCACTTCCCACATCATGTTTTCTTTGGTTGTTTTGATAAGCTCGTTTGTATCTTTAGTTGGAACAGTGACCAATTTCATCAACATGGTCGTGTACTTCAAGCAAGGTTTGAAAGACAGTGTCATCATTCAGTTCTTCTCCCTGTCAATCGCAGACTGCATATTCTGCATATTTGTTGTAGCAACATCAATCAGCGTGTTGTTCAGTCAAGTTTACCCTACTGCCACTGTTCTGGACCCCTTTTCCTTTTCATACTTCATATCACAACTCAGGGAGAAAGTGTATTCTCAATCAGTAATCACAACAATGTTTTTGTCTGTTGAGAGATGCCTTTGTGTTGTTCTTCCTTTTGCTGTCAAACAAATGTTTACCAAGTCTCGATCAGCTGCTGCTGTTGTGTGTACGTCCGTTTTCCTAGGAGCACTACTCATTCCAGATTATTTAACAGAAGGGCTCGCATGGATGCACGACATAAGGTTTAACTCCACGCGCCTTTTATTCTGGCATGCAGAAGACAGGATTAAATTCGAAATAGTTAACGACATCATGTTGACTGGAGTGTTGCCAGTCTTTGCTTGTGTGACTATCATCATTTGCTCTCTAGTTATGATTGTCCGAATCAAATTGTCCACAGAGTTTCGGCACTCAAAAACCTCAACCACCGCATTTTCACACGACTCAAAACAAACACACAAAAACAACACAGAGCAAGCAAACACTTTTAATACAATTGTAATGCGCAATACTATTTTAATAAACAGAGACGTTAAGATAACAAGGACGATAATCGTTGTTGATGTGATATTCATCATATGTAATATTCCAAGGTGTATGATTCTTGTAACAACAGTCCTAGATGTATACACGTCAGAGTTCAGTCTTTACGAAGCTGGCGAGTATCAGAAAGTCTCTACTGTAATTAACGCAGTTTGTTACGTTATGGAAATTTTCAATGCTTCGGTTAACTTTTTCATTTACCTAGTTTCTAGTTCAAAATTTAGATCAGTGTGCAGAAACATGTTCTGAAATTTCATATATTTCACAAAAGATTGTTAGTCATGGAGCCTGTTATGTTGTATATAAAGTTAGTTGCAAATCCTTTACAGGAGGTCGAAGTCAGCCCCATCATTTTTGTCTTTTTGCAATGTCTTGGCAAGTTTACGTTCAGTAGTTTGCCTTTGCTTTTTGAACCACCAGCACTCATAATATTGTATGAAAACCAACGGAAAGCGGTTTCCTGCCAAATCCCCCTCAGCTGTGTTTCGAACGCGGTACGCCTAATTGTGTCCGTAACGCCTTCGCAATAGAGCGGGCATGTTGCATATAGGAATGTAGAACCAGTGATGGTGTTAATTCCTGATGGTGATCTTGAATTTAACTTTCTCGTTTACCTCGTTTCTAGTTCCAAATTTACATCAGTTTGTAGATACATTTTCTGAAACTTCAAATACTTCACTAAAGATGTTAGTGTTGGAGCCCGTTATGTTGTACATAGAAATGTAAAATCAGTTATCGTGTTAATTGCTGACCTTACTTTTGCCTGTTTTCTGCCTGTATGTTATTCATTCGAGTGAGCGTAAGACAGGGTCGCATTCTCTCTCTATATATATCTATTCAACATATATGCAAACATGTAATGAGAAATATCAGATTGATGAGACCAGGGACAAGAATGATCCATTTGTAATTGATGGAAATACAGTTCAAAACCTTGGGTATGTAGATGACACTGTCCTCCTGCCAAACAGCGTTAATGGATTAGAAGAGCTGATTTCTGACTGTCCGGAGATACATAATATATAAAAATCTTCTCTAAACTTAAGAAAATCAACACCAATGTTCGCGGACAAAATTACATACTAACTAAAGATCATAATCAAGAGGGAAGAAATTGAACATGTCGCAAACTTTGAGTATCTTGACGCCATAATACATCGGTTGTGTGGTACTCCCTGGATAACCCACGTATTATATTGAATTGGTGTCCTCTTAATAGAGAGAGTAAATTGAAGTACTTGGGAATCAACTTTGACAAGTGTATTCTTTTAAGAAACACGTGGCGGATTTGGTGGTGAAGGCTAGTATAGGACTTAATGCACAGAGGGCAATTGCAGTCACGGGGTGAAGCAGATAATGCTTTACAGACTCCTTCGGCAGTTAATAATTTCTGTCATTGAGTATGGTTTGGGGCTGCTGACAGTATCAAAGAGCCAGCTTGAAAGGCTGGAGCGCATACAGAATGCTGACATGAGGGTGATCCTGGGATGCATAAAGGACACACCAATTATATGCATGAGGCATATCCTGGCGCTACCAACAATGACGGATAGGCATTAGGTCCCTCAAGCCAAATTGTACCTGAGAGTTGCTGCAGAGAGGGATCACCCCCCCCCCCCCCCCGCATGAAGCCATGGATATGATCAAGGATAATAGACTACGACGAGGCAGGTCCTGGATGGCACAGGCAGATATATATATACGTCAGGTGTGTGATCTAGAGACCATCAATCGTGAAACAGAGTTGGCTGAAGTACCGGAAGACATGACGGACTGGCACAATGTAATGGTGACACTGGGTCGTTAGTGCAGAGAATGAGCAGCGGGCATCGAGTTTCAAGTGCAACAACTGATCCAGAGTAACACACATCAAGGTGACATTGTGATCTATTCTGATCGGTCAATGGTGAGAAACAGACGGAGTGGTTGGGGTTTCATTGCGAAGGCTGATGAACGATTCTTTAAAAAAAGAAGAGGCTGGCATATGAGGCTACGACCTCCAGCATGAGAATGGAGGTGGAAGCAATAACAGTGGCATTATGTTGGTCAGAGGAGACAACTGCAACACACGTGTTCATCATGGACTCAAGGAGTATGCTTAGAATGGTGGAGAAAGGAATATTTCATGTGGAATGGCTCACCTCGCATCAGAGGTCACAGATTGTGAGAATTGTATGCATTTCTTGCCCTAACTATGAGGGAATGCGAGGGAATGAACAGCGTGATAGGCTGGCATGGAATGCACCTTTTGTTGTAGATTACTTATGGACAGGGGGGGGGGGTGTCGTGCACCTGTGCGACCAGATGGAGAAGGAGGAACAGATTGAGTACCTGTACGTGAAAAGGACGAGATTGCGGGGGATTGGCAGGGGTTCTGGTAGAATCTCAAAACTGAGAGGGAAGGCCAGGAGTACTTTCAATCAGATAGCGGTGGGGCCGATTAGTTGCGTGACTCTTCGCTGGCTGTTGAACAAAGAAAAGGAGCACGTGTGGGAATGTCCGGAGTGCAGTGATGTCGGTTCTTAGCTCAGCTCAACTCAACTCAATCAACAACAAAGAGGACTGTCCAAAAAAAGTTAGACGCAGCTGGCAATAGCAATGCAGAGGTTAAACAGTCTTAAGATCATCCCATGTCTTCACATCAGTAAACAGGTTTAGATTAAGTTTGTAAAAACATGCGTCTTTCCTGGGTTTGCATTTGAATACGACTGATGGGCCATTTCGCAATTACCACAGAAGAAAACTGGGGGTTTCAAGTTCAAATGTTACGTAGCAATTCTTAGAATATCGTGGACCAATGCCAAGTATTTGCTAGGGGTTGATTGATTATTGGGCTCGTTGCATTATGACAGTTCTCTTCACCCTGGGGCACTCGTTCACTTGCTGACCGATGCTAAAAATATACTTAACAGAACGCTCAGTTGTAGCCCATTGAATGTTTATTCGCATATTCACCACATCAGGCCCCTGCAGTCGACCATGCAATTACTACACTTTCTGTGCTTATGCAGAAACGTCATTCGGCGGCAGGCCGTCTGACCCTTGGCTATTGGTCTTCAATGTCTATGCTGTTTACGCTGGTTGTGTCTTTACTGCTCGCCACAGAACTGAGTGAAGCCACGGATAACTTAAACTACTGATAAGTGTCAATGAACAACTTACGGTTTAGCTCTACTGTTGGGTTGATCAATCAGTTCTAAAAAAAAAGTCGCTTAAACGACGACAGGGTCGACTTCATTGCATCGAGTTTTATCCCATATGGCTCGGTCTCTTTCCGCAGCACGGAAAGCGTCGCACAAAGCACGAACTCCGTAGCTTTTAGCGACGACCCGCAGGAGTCTCCGAAACATTTAGCTCGTAAACCGAAGGGTGCGGCCCAGAATCGAACCCACAACCTTCGGAGCACGATTCAAACGGCTTGACCACTTCGCCACAGAGACTCCCTCAATCAGTTCTAGTCTCACTGTAGTTACTAGTTCGCTGACGATATAATTGATTGGTGTATCGCTCTCTGTCTGTACTTCTTGATGTTACAGGTTGAAGTCGTCTGTAACTCGTAACTGGAGATATAGGCGAGTTGTTGTTATGTATGTAGCACCTAACGATCTCTGGTTGCTACGTTCACATAGTTTTCTGGCTAAAAATCTTATCTTCAAGTCGGGAATTTCTTCGACGTGTTAACCAATGAATTTTATGAAGTCGGAAGGTCACATCTCTTCATTCCCTTTTTCTCTGCGGTAACATGCGAGTATCCAACCTTTGATAGAAGCCAGACTTTGCTTTATGTGTGTTTGCGAGCACTTTGGTAAAAGCTCAGTCACGTTATGACGTTTTATTTTTATATCGTTTCATTCCGTGTCGGTGTTTATTCCTTTGTTGTGTACTGTGCGATACATTCTGATGCTGCCGAAGCGCTTCGTCACAGGGACATATATTTGAATGACATTTATGACGAAAGGTCTGCCAATAAACTTTACCAACTGTCTGATACAGTCCAATATCCTTTAACAGACTTTGATGTTTCCTGATACAATATAATTGCTACACCTATTTGCCTTTCCTCTCCCTCGGAATATATAATCTTAAAATCTTTCCCTGTCCTAATCCTTGACCCTTTTCATCTCGTCTCACACATCCCTAAGATATTAATATTCTCACTTCCCATTTCCTGTTTGATGTTATCCAATCTTCCATCTGCGTTACAGTACTAACATTCCATGTTGCCAAATTCAATATTGCTGTCATATTGTGATTTTCTGTGATTTGACGAATCGTGATGAATTAGGCATCTTTAAAGAAGCTAGTTTGCCACAGTGAGATTGTATCCACTGTATGGTGACCTTACGCTGGCTGCCTAGTTTAGAAAATAGTGCCCGTAGTACTGTCAATTTCCTAGACAGGAACACCTTAAGTATGTCAATTGCACTACAGAATGTGTACCATGGTTGGTATTCAGTAATGTCTCTGTTGCTGTCTTGATTGCCTGGATTTCTGTTATCATAGTTTTGGCAATACTTCCCGGTTGGTATTCTGATCGTGTCCCTAATATTATTTGGGTAGTCTGTGTGCACTCCCGGTCCTCCATTTCGAACCCATATGTGTGGACACGGATCCTGAGGTCCTCTGGGTATTCGTTATCAAGGAAATTGAAAGTAGCTGTTCTGCGTTGCACACTGTTCTGTCTTTTTCTTGTCGAATAATACATTCACTTTTGTCTGGATTTGTAGTATAGTCTATGTTCCTCTTTCCATGAAGTTCATACTGGGATAGTTTTCAGTGGATACCAACTGTGGGCAGATCAGTGGTTTCTTTGCAAAATCTTTTGGCCTTGTGGATAAAATTGCTTCTTTTTATCCACCCAATACCTAGATTTTCAAATCTGTTCTTTATATGATGGTCTGGCATACTGAGGAAATTTTGTGATTGTATTAGCGTTTTTGTATCTCAGCGCTCAATCAGTGCTTATCTCCTCTCCATCTTTTCTATCTCCACAATAGGGGTTGATCTCATCCCTCCCGTGATGACTTTAAGTGCTTGATTTTGCACCTTGTCCAGCTCTTTCTTGCTTGCTTGCATGTGTTCGCTGGCTGTGAACTCCAGCGCGAAGTCTTGTATGCCGGATGAAAACATCCTGTTGTCCAACATCAATGTGATGTCATACAGGACCTGAGGTTTGCGTGAGTATCTGTTGTCCCATGTCTGGCTTATTGGTGTGCAGACTGGTGGTTCCTCGCCGTGAAGGCAGACACTCTCCGACTTCGGAGGAATCAACGATCCTACTGACTTTAGCCAGGACCCCAAAGGGACCTGTTGCCCAGGACGCTCGACGAGGACACGTCAATAGGTTTAGTCGATGGATCAACATCACGGCATACAGGTGTAACCCATAAGTGCTCCGTTCTCCTCCTAACTCAAAACCTGAGTCTGGAGAAACTCAGCTCAGTGCACGAACTCCGTAGCACCGGCGAGGATCCTGAAATACTTTGAGTAGATTTTTAACTTGAAATTTTGCCCGGGTAGCGCCGTTAGGCTACTCTTTTTCGATTTCCAACTGCCAAGGAATTTTTTACGTGCGCAACAATACAAACGGGCGTCCCATCTCACTACCCAGAGACCAGGGGAAACTTTATTACTAGAAGTCCACGTGAAAAAAATCCCGGTCCTCTCCGGTACTTGAACCCGCCGAGACCTCCAGCACTCGAGGCGGACACCATACATCGAGACCGCGCAGCCCCCTTGACGCCCCATTTACGCACCATTGACGCAGCGTCAATAGGTCTTGGCCAATATACAACCCAGCCCTGGTGCCTTGGAAACACCTCTGCGTCCCGTCCAGCTCTTGTAGTGTAGTGTTTTATGCCGAACATCACGCAGTTTACCCGTATTCCAGGTGTGGTCGTATGCTTTGATGACAAACTAGGCTAAGTATTTTTTCCGCTGGCTCCCCATGTGGTTCCACTGAGTTTTCTCAGGATGGTTATGTTGCTACTGCATTGTTGATGTGCTTTCTCCATGTCAGCCTGTCATAAAATGTTACTACAAGGTATGTTGCTTCTTTAGGGGTATTCCATTTATTTGACTGACCTCTGCCTTTTATTTCGGAGAGGGGGTAAATAGAGTGGTGCTGCACTTATCTGTGTTTATGCTGACACACCATCTATTTGCCCATGCAACTAATGCATCTACAGCTCTTTGTAACGATCTCTTGGCCACTGATGCATGCTCATTTGTGCTCCTTAGGACCAGGTTATCAGCGTACATTACCACTTTAATTTTAATGTAGATTAAGAAAATATGTGGGGAAAAGACTCCACCCTAGGCAAAACCGTGACGCAGTAGCGCTTTCTTACTCTCTGGAGTCCGTCTTTCTGTACTCGGGCTCGTCTGTTGTGCAAGTATGTTTTCGCCCATTTGTACATTCTTCCATTGATTTTATAGTTTCTCAGTTTCTTCATCAGACTTTCTTTCCAGACTTTGTCGAAAGCTGTCTTGAGATCTATCTTTTCTTGGAATGCATCCTCGTTTTCTTGATAGAGGCAGGTTGTCTGATATTCTTTAGGGTCATCATTATCATCATTATCTTCTACTTTAAGCGTCGTGGGGAGGAATAATTTACGCTCCAGCGCCCGATGGGCGGCAGTGGATAGTGTCATTCCGTGTGATTGTACAATGTCGTTGATGTCGTCAATCCATTTTCTTCTTGGGCGTCCTCATGGTCTCGACGCAGACGATCTTTGATTTAAGACCAGTGATAGTAGTTGATGGTGTTACGTTCTACGACATGGCCAAACCACTTGATCTTCTGTCATTCAATAGATGTGGCACAGGATGTTGATCCTACTGTCTGTCTAATAACAGCATTCCTTACTCGGTCTCGGATTGTTAAGTTGGCAGCTCTCCTCAGGCATCTCATCTCATAGGTGTTGATTTTGCGAACGTATTATTTGGATGAATTCCAAGTTTGAGATTGGTAGCATAGGGTTGGTGTGAATATGCTGTTTATTATCTGTCGTTTTGCGGACATGGGTATATTTGGATGTTTCAATATGGGTGATAGTTGATTTGTAAGTGCACTAGCTTTTTGACATATGATTTCGATTTCTCTGTCCAATCTGCCATCTTCTGTGATCATACTTCCAAGATATTTGAATTCTTTAACTTGTTTCAGAGTCGTGCTATTTATCTGTATACTTAGTGGACCAGGCGATCTGCTAACTTGCATTACTTCTGTGTTGGCTGTGTTTATACTCATGTTGTATCTGCTGCATGTTGAACTCAAATTATTAATATGATTTTGTAGTTTGCCCTCGGTGCTATAAAACAAGGACTGATCGTCTGCAAATAAAAGTTCATTTATTTCCCGTGGATCACTTGTTTCATCTGAAGTAAAAAGTTCTAAATGTTCTGAATCTCTTATGGCAAGGCTTGCTCCTTTGGATATTCTGTCCATGTAGACATTACATAGCAGTGGAGAGAGCACACATCCCTGTCTCACTCCTGCATTGACTGTGAACACATCTGATATACCTTCTTGTGTTCTAACTGCACTTCGGCTCGAGTGGTATATGGCTATGATGTTTTCTAGCAATTGTCCTTGTATCCCGTAGTCTTCAAGGATGGTCCAAACATTGTATCTGTCTACTCTATCGAAAGCCTTTTCCTGATCAAAAAACACAATATTCTGCTGGTCACTACATTCGATGTTTTTTTCACACATTTATCTAATTGTAAATAATGCATCAGTGCATGTTTCCGAAAACCGAATTGTACTTTGCTTAATTGTTTTTCACCTATGGATCTAGCTCTTCTTTCTAATAGTTGTGCGTACATTTTCCCTATATGGCTCAGGAGTGATATACCTCTGTATGTTTCGCACTCTCTCATATTGCCTATCTTTTTCCATATTGGCACTATTATTGCTTGTTGCCAATCGTCTGGGACTTTTCTTCCTTCCCATGCTATATTAAAAAGTCTTGTCATTTAACTCCTGTTTCCCACAAGCCTGAATAGTTTCTGTGGTTATTTCATCTGGACCCGGTGATTTCTTTTTAGGACTTTTCTGTATAACTGCTTTGACTACTGCAGGGATGAAGTTTGGTTCTTGCTGTCCCTGGCTTTTAGACAAGAAAAAGTGAGGTTTTCTATGTAATGTGTGGGGTTAAGAAGTTCTTGAAAGTATTCTGCCCACCTTGCTAGTCATTTGTTGTGGATTAAATAATGGTGTACCTATTTTCCGGTTAGCGGGGTAGGGGTATCCTCTATCAAAGGAGATGTAAGACGCCTCCTTTCCTCCGTTAGTCTACGGGACACCCTTGGGCAAGGTGGAGTACCCGTTTAGCCCCCCGATCAGGGTTACGTGAAGCCATGGAAGCAGGTGGTGGATGGAGTGTGAGAGCAGCCGACAGATTGTTGTTGGTTATGGTCTTGCACTCTTGCGATAGGCAGATGATCTCATCAGTAGAGACAGTGGCTATGGCCACCGACTAGTACTGTCACCGCCCAGAAAGAAAGCAATGGCAAACTACCTTCTGCAAAACTTGCCAAGAAACCATAACAACCATGAAAGAAAACATAATAAGAAAGAGATCTGGTGACGAGACCCCCAGGCCAGGCAGATCAGATAACACTGGGGAAGAGTATGACACAGGGACCAGTACTAGTAATCGTGATGACGGAGTTAATCCTGACTGTGTTACCAAGGAAATCCTCTGTGTCAGACTAAGAAACAGAGTGAGAATAGCAACGTTGAATGTGAGAAGTTTGTATGAGGGAAAGCTTAAAGTAGTGTGTGATGAGATTGAGAGGTTAAATATTCAAAGTTTAGGAATTAGTGAACATCGCTGGAGCGGCTAGGGACATTTTACAACTGAAAATGGAAGTATTTTCATTTATTCTGGTAGAGATGTCGGAGGCCAGAGTGGAGTGGCATTTTGTTTAGATAAGACAACTGCAAAAGCTTTAATGGGATATAATCCAGTTATTGATAGAATCCTCACTATTAGACTAAAAGGCCGTCCAAAAAACACAACTCTCATACAGATATATGCACCTACTTCAACAGCAGAGGAGGACGAAATTGACGATTTTTACAACACACTACAAGACACATTAAATAAGATTGGTCATAATGATATAGCAATAATACTGGGAGATTTTAATGCAAAAGTAGGTGCAGGAAGAGCTGAAAATGAGAGACACGTTTTAGGAAAATTTGCATGAGGAAATAGAAATGATGCAGGTGACAAATTAATAGAATTTTGCGCAGAAAATGAGTTAACGATAGCCAACACGCTTTTTAAACAACATCCAAGAAGACTCTTCACATGGAATTCTCCAGACAGTTTTACCAAAAATCAGATAGATTATAATTTTAATACAAAGAAGATGGAGATCAAGCATAACATCTGCAAAAACCCTACAAAGTGCAGACTGTGATACGGATCATCAGTTATTAGAAGCAGATCTGAAATTAAAACTCAAAAAGTTTACCCGAGGACCAAGGCCACTTCGTTTTGATCTCACAAAAACACCAGATGCATACAACATAGAAGTTAGGAATCGCTTTGGGGTCTTGTTGTCTGTACAAGAAGAAATGACACCTGATGAACTGGCAGTACAAGTTAGAGATATCTTGATATCTGCAGCCAAAGATTTCATTCCGACCAAGAAAAAACAACTTAACCCATGGATTACATCAGACACGTTGGAATTAATAAAACAACGAAGGGAGCTGAAACAGAAAGGAGATGAATCGGATAACAACAGGATGAAGTATAAATCTTTAACTCGAGAAATAAGAAAGAACACAAGAAAGGACAAAAATCAATATATACAAGATTGCTGTACCAGAATAGAGCAATATCATAAGGCTGGAAGAGATTATGAAATGTTCAAAGAAATGAAGTTATTGACAAGAAATGTTCAACCTCAATAGAATGTTATCTGTGACAAGATGGGAAATACCTTAACAGAATCTAGAAAGATGGCAGGAGTACTGCAGTGGAATGTATAATATGAGTGACAGTGAGGATATGAATGAGATACATGAGCCAATGACAGCAGAGACAGAACCTGAACCCTCATTGGATGAAATTGCTTGGGCTATAAAGAACCCGAAGAATGGTAAATCACCTGGATGTGATGAGATACCAGCTGAACTAATTAAAGCGGGAGGAGAAGAAAGCATATACATATATCATGCATTATGTACAAAGATTTGGAAATATGGTATATGGCCAAAAGATTGGAAGAGAATTATCTTCATTCCAATATAAAAAAGGGGCAACCTGAAATTATGCACCAACTATAAAACTGTTGCCCTGATCAGTCATGCAAGTAAAATTCTACTAAAAGTCATAATGCGAAGGCTTCGTAAGAAAATGGAAGAAGAGATTAACGTGGTTCAAGCTGGATTTAGACAAGGAAGAGGAACAAGAGATCACATATTCAACATCCGTTTAATAATAGAGATGTGCAGAGAATTTAATGTAAACATATTCTCATGTTTTGTGGATTATTCAATGGCATCTGACTGTGTACAACATCAGAAACTTTGGGAAATCATGAGGAATATGGGCTTTCCATCATATGTAGTACAACTCATAAAAATGCTCTATCTAGACCAACAAGCAGCAGTTAGAATAGATAGCGAGACATCAGATTTGTTTTACATCAAGCAAGGAGTCCGTCAGGGCTGCGTGCTGTCACCCTATTTGTTTAACCTGTACGCCGAAAATATAATGAGAAATGTAAGAGATGATATAAACAGGGAGCTTTAATGATGCCCTAAATATCGGCGGTCATGACATACCAGAGATTCGATATGCTGATGATACAGTATTACTATCCACAACACAGAATGGCATAGAAAACCTAATAGCCTCAACCCAATTGAATAGTGAAAATCACAACTTATATTTTAACATAGCAAAAACAAAGATAATACATACAGATAAAACTACTATGGAGAAAGAAATATACATTAATGGGGGAAAATTGGAGGCGGTGGAAAATTTTGAATATCTTGGGTCATTGATTACCAATAACGGTGACACAATGAAAGAAATTAAACAGCGACTATCCATTGCTCTTCAAAGACTAAAACAGATGAATAAATTATGGAGTGGGACAGATATAACTACAAAAATTAGATCTTTAAGAACATGCATCTTTCCCATTGCAACGTACGCCTGTGAGACATGGACACTTACTAAACAAGCTGAACAGCGCATAAATGCCTTTGAATATAAATGTTATAGACGAGTTCTAAAAATATCTTGGGTAAAGAAAAGAACAAATACATCCATACTTCAAGAGTTGAATATTGTGGAGAGTTGGCTATTAAAGACGATAAAACAAAGTAAATTGAAGTATTTTGGTCATGTCAAGATCCCCAATAAGGCCTTACAAAGGCAATAGGAGTTAATACTAGGCTAGTAGGGAGACACCAGACAGGAGAGACACCGAGCGCTATTAATAACCTCACAAGGAGACACAATTGTGTCAGACCAGAGGTCGAGGAGTACAGCTGAGCGAGGGCTTTCCCCAAGCAATTGGGAAGCTTGTCCTTGCGAGTACCGTGAAGGGCCCCGTTACTCGTACTCACAGGCCAGCGTGCTGGCGAGACCACGCAATAATAGCTACTGCACGGAGAAGAGTGTCCGTGCTGGTCCACGCAATGTGTAGCGTGTGGACAGACTGACTGGAGACGGTAGAGAGAGCAGACGTATCCTTGACCAATGCTATAGTTTCTAGGCAATAGGCAAACATAGGGCTGTTCATTTAGATTGTGAAATACTAGCATCATCTATCATTACGTCAATGCATTCATGTTGTATATTGTTCTAAGAGAAAATTAAAAATTTATAACATATTAAAATACTCACTTATCTCGGATCTTTCGGTATTTACATCGAAGATTTACACATACATTATGTTCACAGCTTTGCCTCTAAGTGCCTAGTTCTTCAAATGCAAGTTCTAGAAAAGTATACCCAGCGTTCAGTACGCTGGTTTAACGTGATCAACATAGTCCTATTTGCTTCACAATTTGGTAATTTGAAATTCACACAATGTGAACGAAAAGTTTGAATTTAATAGAGTGAACAACATTAAACCATTCAAATATTAACACCATGAGTAACTTCACACATTACAGTGAGCTAGCGGAACACAGTGATATAATTAGTGACGAAATTACCTACCACATCGTGTTTTCTTTGGTTATTTTGACCAGCTCGTTTGTATCTTTAGTTGGAACAGTAACCAATTCCATCAACATAGTCGTGTACTTCAAGCAAGGTTTGAAAGAGAGTGTCACCGTTCAGTTCTTCTCGCTGTCAATCGCAGACTGCATATTCTGCATATTTGTTGTAGCATCCTCAGTCAGCGTATTGTTCAGTGAAGTGTACCCTACTGCCACTGTTCTGGATCCCTTATCCTTTTCCTACTGCATATTGCAACTCAGGGAGAAAGTGTATTCTCAATCAGTAATCATAACAATGTTTTTGTCTGTTGAGAGATGCCTTTGTGTTGTTCTTCCTTTTGCCGTGAAACAAATGTTTACCAAGTCTCGATCAGCTGCTGCTATTGTGTGTACGTCCGTTTTCCTAGGAGCACTACTGATTCCAGATTATTTAACGGAAAGGCTCGCATGGGTGCACGACATAAGGTTTAACTCCACGCGCCTTTTATCTTGGCATGCGGAAGACAGGATTAAATTCGAAATAGTTAACGACAGCATGTTGACCGGAGTGTTGCCAGTCTTTGCTTGTGTGACTAGCATCATTTGCTCTCTAGTTATGATTGTCCGAATCAAATTGTCCACAGAGTTTCGGCACTCAAAAACCTCAACCACCGCATTTTCACACGACTCAAAGCAAACACACGAAAACAACACAGGGCAATCAAACACTCCTAATACATTTGTAAAAAGCCATACGATTTTAGCAAACAGAGACGTTAAGATAACAAGGACGATAATCGTTGTTGATATGATATTCATCATAGGTAATATTCCAAGGTGTACGATTCTTGTTACTACAGTCCTTGAATTATTTACACCAGAGTTCAGCTTTCACGAAGCTGGCGAGTATCGTAATGTGTCTACTGTAATTTACATAGTTTGTTACGTTATGGAAACTTTCAATGCCTCGGTTAACTTTTTCGTTTACCTCGTTTCTAGTTCCAAATTTAGATCAATGTGTAGTAACATGTTCTGAAATTTCAAATATTTCACAAAAAATAAATTGCTAGTCATGGAGCCTGTTATGTTGCATATAAAGTTAGTTGCATATCCTCTACAGGACATCGAAGTCAACCCCAAAATGTTTTGCCTCTTTGGGATTTCTTGGCAAGTTTACAATCGGTGGTTTGCCTTTGCTTTCTGAACGACCAGCACTCAAACTCTTACCATTGTTTGATCATCAGCACAAGGCAGTCTGCTGCCAAATCGTCCTCAGCTGTGTTTCGAACGCGGTATACCGAATTGCGTCCGTAACCCCTTCGCCACAGAGCGAGCATGTTGCATATAGAAATGTACAATCAATGATCGTCTTAATTCCTGATGGTGATCTTGAATTTAACTAATTCGTTTACTTCGTTTGTAGTTCTAAATTTAGATCACTGTGTAGTGACATCTTATGACATTCAAATATTTCACCAACAATGTTAGTGATGGAGCCCGTTATGTTGTATATAGCAATATAAAATAATTTATCGTGTCAATTCCTTATCATGACCTTGACATTTTCTTTGTGTTTTTCTGCCTATATTTTAATCATCTTAAAGAGAGTAAGACATGGTGGCATTCTCTCTCCAAATCTACTCAACATATATGCAACAATTGAATGAAAAATATCAGAATGATGAGATCGGGGACAATTTTGATCGTGTCGTAATTGATGGAAATACAGTTCAAAATCTTATATATGCTGATAAGACCGCCCTCCTGTCAAACAGTGCTAATGGATTAAAAAAGGTGATTTCTGTCTGTCAAGTGATAAGTAATAAATAAAAATCTTCTCTGAACTTAAGAAAATCGACACTAATGTTGTCGGACAAAATTATACACTAACTAAAGATCATAATCAAGAAAGGAGAAACTGAACATGTAACAAACTTTGAATATCTTGGCACCATAGTCGAGAACAATGGGGACTGTTCGCAAGAAGTTAGAGCATAGCAAGGCAGATGTTAAATGGTGTTAAGATCCTATGTCTTCACATCAGTAAACAAGTTTAGGTAAAATTGTGGTTGCGTATGAATATGAGTTATGGGCCATTTTGCAGAATGTGTTGTTTTTGCATATCCTATACAGGACATCGCTGTCAACATCAGCATCTTTCAGCTGATTGTTGATTTCTTGGCAAGATTACGCTCTGTAGTTTGCTATTGCTTTCTGAGCGGTCGGCTCAGTACTCTCGTAAGTCACTGGCGCGACTCGAACCGCTTCCAATTCTCGTGCGCTCACGTCAACCACGAGAGTATTCGGGGTTACGGAGAAAGCTGCTAACCTCCTGGCCAGGGAGACCGGCATTTTGCAGAATACTAAAGAAGAAAACTAGGACTTTCGAGCTCAAGAGTTACGTAACAATTCTTAGAATATCGTGGACCAAACAAGGAGAAGAATACTGATATTCCACAAGACCTAATCATTGAAGAAAACTGTTTCACAACCAGTGTCATGTTTTGGAAACTAAAATACTGTAGCCATATTAAATGACACAGTACATGATACATGATGATGATGTTAATAATACAGACCAAATGTAACAACTAAATGACAGGTAGTCATTCTTTTGGGTTAGTATTTCGAATTGTTTGTGCCGAAATGTCATTCATTGAATTGAAAGGGAAAAAATATATTTTGGGTGGGGCCATGGGGGGGGGGGGGGCGTAAAAAAACGGGGGGGGGGGGCATTTGTTACCCTTTGGTTTTAATTCTCACGTATTTGCGTTATAACATACACAACTGTCTCCCTTTTAGACAAGTTTATGTCTTCATCAGTTTTTGTAAGTGAATGTCTTCGTCACTCGTGTAAATTCGTGCCTTTATCATTTATCAAAAGCATTTAATTACCTATCCTAGTGCGAGGAAATGCAACCTAAAGCCTAAATGTCATGGCAGGGCAGACAAGGCCCTAAGCCTTGGTCGGCAACTGGTCTGGGATTGAAATTCCGAATGGCGGACAGAGTATTGCTGTGCTGATCCGGCAACTTCTGCAGCTTGTCTTGTTCCAGACGTATTGCTGTTACCTTTCCTCTGGAGTAACTTAGGCAAGCCGAGAGAGGGATCATGCTGCATGGGCAATACATGGCTTTTAAAATCAGCTCAGGCTTTGCGTTAAGGAGAGGGATAACTCCAGTTTACAAACTATCGTCTGTCAAGACGGCAAGGTGTCAATCATTTCTTCACCAGTTTAGTAAGTTCATGTATTCGTCAGTTTTCATACATTCTTGTCTTCATCAATTGTTTGTAAGTTCATGTCTTCGTCAGTTTTTTGTAAGTTCATGTCTTGGTTAGTTTTTTTTTTTGTAAGTTCATATCTTCATCAGTTTTTGTAAGTTCATGTCTTCGTCAGATTTTGTAAGTTCGTGTATTCTTCAGTTTTCATACATTCTTGTCTTCATCAGTTGTTTGTAAGTTCATGTCTTGGTTAGTTTTATTTTTGTAAGTTCATATCTTCATCAGTTTTTGTAAGTTCATGTCTTCGTCAGATTTTGTAAGTTCATGTCTTCGTCGGTTATTTGTAAATTCATGTTTTCGTCAGTGGTATGTTCATCATCAGTTCTGCGTCAGTTTGGGTAAGTTTGTATCTTCATCGGTTTTTGTAAGTTCATGTCCTTGACATCTTTTGCTGTTGTAAATTTATGTCTTCGTCGGTTTGTTTTGTAAATTCATGTCTACGTCAGTTTTGGGAAGTTCATGTCTTCGTTAGTTTTAGTAAGTTAATTTCTTCTTCACTTTTTGTAAGTGCATGTCTTCGTCAGTTTTTGGTAAGTTCATCTGCTTCTTTTTGGGTGTGTTTTGTTGGTTGTGTCCATAACATATTTTCTTCCTAGTTTTCTCTATATTTTATAGTTTAAGTATGTTTTCCCACTTTCAGTGGTTATCAGTGGTTCCTCAATGCTTGCAACTCATTTTAATTTCTTGTTATACGCACTATGGCATTAGTATCTCATATTATTTATATTTAGTCCACGAACTTTCACACCAGGTTATTCTCTTATAATATCATCATATGTTTGCTATAGAAATAAAAGATATCTGGTGAAAGAAAGCAACTCTTCCCAATGCATTGATTTATTTGAATATTTGGTCTCATAATGTCAGTCTTAAAATATCAACCAATCACATTTGTTGTTCAAGTTTTCATCAGTTTGTATAAGTTCATGTCTTCACCAGTTTTTGTAAGTTCATGTTTTTGTCAGTTTTGTAAGTTCATATTTGCGTCAGTTATTTTGTAAATTCATGTCTTCATCAGTTTTGTTTTGTAAGTTCATGTCTTCGTCAGTTTTGGTAAGTTCATGTCTTCATCAGTGTTTGTATTTGCAAGTCTTCGTCAGTTTTGGTACGTCCATGTCTTTCTTAGGCTTTGTAAGTTCATCTGTTACTGCTTTGTGTGTGTGTGTGTGTGTGTGAGAGAGAGAGAGAGAGAGCGAGAGAGAGCGAGAGAGAGAAAGAGAGAGAGAGAGAGAGAGAGAGAGAGAGAGAGAGAGAGAGAGAGAGAGAGAGAGAGAGAGAGAGAGAGAGAGAGAGAGAGAGAGAGAGAGAGAGAGTTTGTTTTATTGTTACAATAACATTTTTTGTGGTCTGTATTATACAGTTTATGTATGTTCTTTCCATTTTCAGTGGATTTCAGTGGTTACAACATTCATCACTGCTTGCAATTCATTTTCATTTCTTTTTATAAGAACGATGGCATTAGCTTATCTCGGATTATTTATATTTAGTCCACCAGCATTAACACCTGGTTTGTATCTTATACAAAGTCAAATGCCAGGTTTGGCCTATCCTCCAGACACGAAAAGAACTCTGTTGTAGCTCATTTTACCTGGCCAAAGTCATCTACCAGCAGGTTTATCTGCACACCATAGATGCCAGATATTGTCTTTCTATGTATCATTTGTCAATCATCCTAATGGTATCGCTGCCACACAATCGATAGTATCCAGTGTTGTGTTAACGGACATCGCGTGAATAGTCCATTTCATGACAAATGCTTGAATAAACATTATCTTTGTCCGTCTGTACAATGAAAGCCCGTGGGGTCTGTAGGCCAGTTTAATATAAACATTCCAGAACTCAAACTCCACACCCAAACTGATAAAGACATGAACTTACCAAAGAGGGACTCCATTGTACGACATGATGGATACTTCTGTATGAGGTGACGGATACTGTATTATGAGGTGAGGGACACCTCTGTATGATGTGAGGGACACTTCTGTGTGAAGTGAAGGACACTTCTGTATGAGAGATGAGGGATACTTCTGTATGAAGTGTGGAGAATTTCTTATGATGTGAGGGCTGCCAAGTCGTAGCGCAGTGTCCATGACGCAAAAGAAAGTGGGAGCAAAACTCCCGAAACAAAAATGTACACGGATCTAAGCGACCGACGTAGAACGGAGATCACGTCAGTTTTGTTTGTCAATAGCTACGGAATTCAGATCATTGGGCTGGACTAAAGAAGTAACGCGTTTATGTCGTCTCTGATTCATGAAGCTAATTACTGACAGAACAACTTTGTTCATAACTAATATATAGTTGAAAGGATACCCAGAATCATGGCAGCACTGGCTTATATATAAAGATCAAGATTCTTGGGACAGATGCAGAATCTGGAAAGGAGATTGATAATGTTTCACCAGAAGGACACTTCGGTCATATTGGATGGACAGAAGAAAGGAAGGACTGTAATCCGATGTTGATAATTCGCAAGTAGCAAATAAGATCGCCTGTTTGATATTCATTATTAATATTTTCTTACGATAGTCCAGTCTGACGAGTACAGACCCGATCGAAATTTGAAATTCATAAATTTGTTAGTTTGATCTCTGCTCAAGAATGGCTAATAAACTTAGCCACATCAACTCGACTACCAGCCTTCGAGTGAGTCCTTTTTATTGAATATTCTTCCATGCTTTTTGCTGGATTATTTCTGCCACTATAGACGTTGCGTTGTTCGAGCCAATTGTTATTGACCTTTATGTCAGAAGGATCACAGCAACATGGGTGCGTCGTATAGAATCATGGAAGTTTGAACGATGCCAGGACACCCCTCTGGAGACGTCGCTGCTATAAACGTATTACATGTCAGCTCTACCACTAGTAATTTGGATCTGTCACCAGCTAGTAGATCGATAGCTACCATCATATACCAACTTTAGGCCATTAATCTACAACATTTTATTCGTTTCGACAACTACACCGTCACACAGAATGAAGTCAGCAACCATATATCGGAACATGCAGGATTTCTACTACTGATTGTTGACACCGGAGTCTATTTATCGACCTACGACAGTACAACAGTTTAGAAACCACCGGAAGTTCAACATTATTTATATACACCCAAAATTAGGTCAGCATGAATTACTTGTGTTGATTTAATATTCTGTTGGGTGTTATCAAAATTGAAATTGATAATTATTATTGATATGGCCGAAATACTTTTGTCGTAGTTCGCGGGCGGTTGGTGGAGTTAACCTCGCATCGAATAACTTTGGTTAGATGGTGCAAGGTTACGTTCTGTGCTAACAGTAGTCAGTTCAGTGCAAATTTGCTTTTGTAACGATCTCGGGATGTGTTGGTACACGTGTCGTGTCGTTATAGTTTTATTCGTTTGTTCCTATCAGTTATCTATGTCTCTTTCAAATAAATAGATATGTTCGTTGGCGTCGCATTTCGTATACTTCTCCCGTAACAGTTTTTGTGTTGTGGCGTGATACTATTTTTAAAGTTATATATTTTATATCAGTTTTGTCTGATTTATAACTTTCTTAACGCAATACATATTTCGCTGAAGTTCCGTGCAGTGCTATTAAATTCAGCTTTATAACAGTGTTGATTCTATTGACATTACGTTATAGTTTACATTGTTGGCATATTTACTTGCTCTCTGTCGTTCGATTTCGGTTTGCATACAAATATAGTATATATTAGCTATACAATTTACAGGATTGTCACAACATGTCTACATTTCAAGAATTTATGGACATAGGTGAAAGGTCCGGATTAACCGGCCAAGAACTCAGGAATTGGGCAAAACAAGAGTTTAAGGAGTTCCAAACTCTACAGCGAGAAGAGAGGGCTGCAGCCAAAGAAGCCGAAAAGGAATGACTTGCAGCTGAGAGAGAAGAAAGACAACTACGAATAGTTCGTGAGAAGGAAGAAAGAGAACTACATGTTAAATTAGAAACAGAAAGATTAACGGCGGAAAAAGAAATGAAAGAACAGGAAATTGCAATGGAGTAAGAAAGATTGCTGGCGAGAGATAAAGAAATGGCATTGGAAAGAGAGAAACTTACGTTTGAGAAAGAAACTAAAGAAAGAGAAACTAGCAACCGAGGTTCTTTTGAAAGAAAAAGAGATTGAAGGAAATCTAAAAGTCAAGACGCTTGAGATGCAAAAGGAAGCAGAGATTGCACAGGTAAAATTGCAGTCGAAAACAGAAGATTCTATTAAAAAATACCAGGGAATAATCAGAAACTTCACACAATGCGATTCAATTAGCGCTTGGGTGACTAATTTTGAGCTCTTAGCCAAGTTTTATAAGATTCCGGAAGATATGTGGCCTATCTTATTCCACCGTCACCTAGGATTGGAGACTTTAAAAGTAGTTGGTTTAATTCCAGAGAATTTAAGGACCAACTACAAATATATTCGAGATAGGGTCCTACCGCATTTTAATCTTGATGAAGCGGGTTTGAGAACAAAGTTCAAGACCCTCACACCTAAGTCAAACCAAACGTTCCTTGACTACGCAGCTGAAACCGCATCTTTGTATGACAGATGGTTGAAAGCAGCAGAGGTGAATTCAGACATTGAGAAGTTACACGACCTCATGCTCAGAGATAAATTGCTATTATCGGTCCCTGAATCAATGGCCACGTTCCTCATAGAAAATAGGTGTAAATCAATACCTGAGATGGAGACACGGGGAGAGTCATTTTATAACGCACATCGCGAAATATTTGCTGACAATACTCAACCAGAGCTTGTGAAAGGTGCAAGTGCAAGAGTACAGAACCAAAGAGGTTATGGTAGAGGTAACAGGTTCTCACAACACAGAAACAGAGTGCCATATCAAAACACACATAAAGAATCAGACAGGCCTAGAAAAGGTCATTTCACACAATGGCCGCACTGTAGACTAAGCAACGGTTCATTGGAGATGTGCGACCGTCACCCAGGATATGCAGCATACCTTAAAATCCTCACGAATAAGAGGAGGAGTAAGTATGATTCGTACAAAAAGAGTAACAAATATTATACTTGTCTTACACTTGCGCACACCTCAAGTTCATGAACGATGAAGAAAACATGGAAGGAAGCAAGTGCTGCATACATGTTCACCAGTAGTGACTCAGAAGATACAGAAGATGCACAAGCCGTCATGGTAGACACATATCACAACGACATACCAAGTAGGGAATGTCATAATAATGATAATCTCGCACACAGACACTATAGACAAATACACGAGGCTAACGCAGTGTACACCACGAAAGCACTCTTAAGATTCACCAAGCATGGGTAAATGGATCACAAACAACATGCATGAGGGACACGTGTGCTTCACTTACGGGTATCGATTACAAACTGGTAAATAATAGAGACTACACAGGTAATAGTGTTACTTGCAGAACATTTGGAGGTACCATAGAAACATATGAAACTGCATGGGTTTCAATAAAATGTCCCTATTATAAGGGAAGAATTTGTGCAGCTGTTTTACCAAACCCGTGTGTTGAGTTAATAATCAGGAACATTCCAAATTTGACAAAATGTCCCCATAAAGAAATGAGCGAACACAAAGTTGCCAGAGCACTCGCCAGAACCCAAGTTCTCGAGAAACAAGAAGAAGAAAATACGCAATTAACACAGGTTACCTCAACTGTCAACAAACACTGTCCAGTAACCTGTACAATACACTGTATAACACAAAAGAGGCACGACATGACAGTACAAAAACGTTTACTCTCTCTCTCTCTCTCTCTCTCTCTCTCTCTCTCGCGCTCTCTCTCTCTCTCACACACTTTATACCGCAACTTAACACACGCAAAGAAGACAAAATCGATAAACCCGGGAAAAGATAAATTACGTCACCACACCTCCTCCCTCACCCACACACCATTCCCTCATGCTCATACCACAACACTGGACACGACCTGGAACCATGCAATTACGCTGCCAACTACTTACCGGTCATCTCCCTTAACCACTCTAGTCGATTTTATACTCCACACCAATGACCAGCTTTGAAATCAAGCGTCTATACTACCAGATGTTGGTATTGTTAAGACTGTGTCTTTTCGTCTATAAGTCTGTAGCAAGAGCATGATGATGATGTTTATTCACTGAATATGCCACTACAACCTCTCTCGAGAGCATATATATATATATATATATATATATATATATATATATATATATATATATATATATATATATATATATATATATACTCTCTCTCTCTCTCTCTCTCTCTCTCTCTCTCTCTCTCTCTCTCTCTTACAGACATAAAACTAAAATATTTTTATTTTCAAAATAAAACGCCCACTATATGCCTGTGGGTAACGGTATTGTCGCTTGTCGTCCCTGGAGGAAAGTGGACGCGACAAGCACACCTTTAATATCCTTCTACTATTGGAACTATTGAATTACTTTTGTCTACACTCCTCCCTTCTGTCTTCCATACACTATATATATATATATATATATATATATATATATATATATATATATATATATATATATATATATATATATATATATATATATATCTCAATCCTTCATAACATACCCTGACAACAGTTTCCTCCAACAATTAATAACATGTTTATTGTTGAAAACTATGTCAGTTGTATGTATTGAATGTGTATATGTAGTTGGTAGTGTCTGCTAGTGTGAGTGCAAGATAGGACTCTGGAATTCGTATGTGCCGTATACTTTCTCGCCTCGTCATACGGCCAAACCACAGGACATCAAACATAGAAATGGACAGATCTCACCCTGGATGCTCCGTTCTGCTTGAGTCTGGAGGTAAATCCGTTATTTGAAAAAAAACTGTTCACCACTGGATCACCGTAAATTAATGTGATCACGGTAAGTCTTATGCCTAGACCGAGTGTTCTTTGATTATTATTTAGTTAATAAATCCATCGTGAAAAACACATCACCACTGTCTAGCACTGTCTATCAGTTTTTTTTTAAATACATTTACAAACGTTCTGGAGTTCTTCAATGTTTCTTTTAGGTGAGTACCCAATTAAAATCTTTTAGCCTATTTCGCTCTGCTTGTATAACTTAAAGTTCTTTCACTGGGGTTCACAAAAACCTGTTACTTGCCATTCGTTATGTCAGCCCACGATTAGTGAAGGGCTAGGTTGAATTTTCTCTAGTGACATACTTTCACTGCACCTGTGACGTTAGGGTCTTTACTCTTTTCTGAACAGGTCAGGAGTATATATGAAACCTGGGGACATATATACAATCAGGTGAGATGAATCTGCTTCAAACTACTTCTTATGTGAGTGTCCTTCTCTAGCCATATTGAGAAGCCTCCGAAAGACACTCTGACATAAGATTGATGAGTGCACTAAAGTTTAACCGATTAGATAAACGAAGGAAATGCTACAAGTCAAGAACAAACGCCTATTTCCCTATGCTATACTATTACGCTAAGGTTAGATTGCCTTATCACTTCTATGATCATCCATGAATTGAAATTTATATATAAGCACATATGCACTAATATCCCATTGCCTTAAACAATATGGGACTATAATTTCTTTCCACACACTGGATGCATAGATATCTCTGTCCAGTTTTGGAACACACACTAACTTCCAAACAAGTTTTCCACTCATTTATACCGCGTATCCAATCCTCCGTTGTTTTTTGATCCACAATCAAATTTTGCCGTAAGTCCCCACATCAAACGTCTGTGAAGTCACGTATTCGTCAATTTCCCGCTTCGTTCCGATCCTCCGCTAGTTCCCTGTGTTCCCCTACGCTAGTACCTCCAAGCGTCCGAACCCTTTGATCGCCGTCTTCGTGCGTTTTCCCGTTCTCGAAGTCTCCCCGTCGTTCTGTCCTTTGAAGTCGATGGACAATGACCGCTCACACTGTATCCTATTTTTATACCAGTCGGTCAATGATCTTTAATTTATCCTCATCTCAGACTGAAGTACTCGATTGTTAACCCTCCTCCTACATTGCAATTAATCTTACTATTAAAGTTCAACAGGGAATCATTAACTCACAGTATCCCGTGACAGGTATGATGATCTGGTTCATACTCTAATCGTAACTTCAACGCTTAGACCACTAATACATTTTTCAAATAAAACCACTCTCACAACTGACAATTGCAGCATACAAGAAAAGAAACACTACGATACTATAGGACTATATACTCAAAATTACAAGCAGTAAGAATCAACCATATAGGTCATATCATTAATCATCCAGACCAATACATAACACCGGAGCACATCATTCTCGTATATTACCGATATTCAACAACACATGAATGAAAGCAGTACAAGGAAATGAACACTTCTTCACAAGAAACAACACCACTACAGCTCAGGATTAGAAGATGACTACTAATACTATTACGACCATTACTACAACTAACGCTTATTCCTCTATTACCAATATTACTACTACTACTACTATTACTACTACTACTACTACTACTACTACTACTACTACTACTACTACTACTACTACTACTACTACTACTACTACTACTACTACTACTACTACTACTACTACTACTACTACTACTACTACTACTACTATTCAGACAGATAGTAGTCTAATGTCAACTACACAAACATAATAACCAGAAGAGCACCTTTAGTAACCAAAACCAGACGAAACTACAGTCCCTAAGCTCATGGTATTTAACCAGCGAACCTTTTGAGGAGATGATGTAATGTAACGTCTACAGAACCGGCTCATTGCAGCAGTGGGCCTAACATTCTGAGCTGCAACTCCAGTTATTAGGTACAGAACGACACTTATTCCCACTCCAGCAGTAAAAGAATCTGCCCCGCTGTACGCCAAATTCAATTGCATTTACCAATTCACACGCAGGTACGATTCTACCTACATCCACAGAACAGAGCGACAGTTACATGGCAGGGTTGTTGAACACATACCCATCTTGATTGACAGGGTACTAGACACACGCTATAGGATCATGGGAAGGCCGACACACCACAATTATACACTTCCGGCGTCGTCCATTGCACGGCATTGAACACGAATGGTAATTAAAACAAGCTAAAGTGAGGAAAATGCTATATTGCCGACATGTAAAAAAACAAAATAAAAAATACAATGGTGATCGAGTGAAACCGCGAACCATGACCATAGAGGCGTATAGGCATGACACAGGGTGATGATGCAAAAGACACAAATCTAGAAAACATAATTATGGAGGGAAGCGTACCGGGGATGCGGATAAGAGGAAGACCTCGACGTAGATGTATTAAAACTGTGATTGGTTATTTACACACGACAGCATCAGAAGCAAGGCCTCTGGCGTATGACCATAAATAAATAATAATTTGTCCTTATATGCGTTTGTCATGTAGGAGGGCCATCACATTATGTAGTCCCAAATGCCTGAAGGAATAAACAGCAAGTCTATGCCTCACTTAGCGAGACGACAAGCGCAGTCATCAAACTCTCACCCGACCACAATCGTGCCATGACTGCGGCTCTATCTGGCTTATAACAGAGATAAATTTCCAAACACTGTTACGGGAGCGCAGCTCTGCACGCGACAGGCTACTGGAAGATGATGATTTATTTAATGAAGCTGGGGGAGTCGACACTGGAGCAGTGTAAACGTATAGCACAGGCCTTTTTTCTACACGTTGAGGTGTGTTGGGTATATGGCGCTAGGCCACATTCTAATAGATCAATAGAAACTGATACGGCGGCACGGAGGAATATCAACAGCGGAGTTGATCCAGAAAACCAAAGACCAAGATCTGTGGATAGTCATGAACGCCTACGCCAGATGGCCGGACACTTGATGATGATTATGATGATGATGGTAATATCTCACCGGTCGCCTTTTCTTTCCTGCACATTTCCTGGTACAACTTTAAGGCTGGCTCGACCTGGAAGCCCAGATAAAACTTAAAAATATATATTTTCGCCGTCGTGTGTGTGTGTGCGTGTATCTGCATGCAAGGGGTACCAAGGATATCGCTTAGGATACAATAGGGTGGAATTTTGGAAAAGTTTGTGAACGACAGAACTATAGAAGAGTATTCTGTATAGTTTAAGTCCGCCCAATAGCAGTCACACACATACTGCAGTCCTGCCCAACATATAGCCCCTGACAGTACCGGAAGTGACAGCAGACAGTGGTGGAGAGGTCATGGTGTCAGACTGTCCGTTGGCAAGTGGGGCCTGTGGGCCCCTGGTGAAATGGGTTGCCTTAAACATTAGACAGTATGTTTAAAATGTTCAAGTCATTTTGGTAGCCGTGTCTCATAGCAATCAATATTTTAAGACCCAGTCCACCATTGGCGCCGGCTCCATGGCGCAGGAGTTACGGACGAGATTCGTGATCCCGCATACTCGTGTTTGAAACACAGCTACGCGCGATTTGGCAGTGCGGTGTTTTTACGAATTGGTATGGGTGCCGATCGTTCAGAAAGCAATGGCAAACTACTGAACGTAAACTTGCCAAGAGATCTCAACAGCAACAAATGCTGGTGTTGACTGCAACGTTTTGTAAAGGATATGCAACTAACCACCACTGACAGCTACTAGTTTCTTTTTTTGTGAAAATTAATGTAAGTAATGGGATTCTTAGGCGGACGAGCCAGCGAAGTTGTTAGCGAACTACGCTGGTAATATCATAAACACGGTCGGGTTCGACCCCTGAACTCGTCGCTTGCCAAAGTGAGGAAAAGCTTGGCCATCTATTTCTCCTGGCTCTCGGGCCTACAACATGTGATAGCGCTATCATACCACAGCCCCATAGGAGGAAACTGCTGAGGGTCAAATTACAAATGAGAATCTGTAAAATACCATGCAAGAAGAATATATTCCATGTTCCTTTATCAGCGTCTCTTATGTGCAATCAAATATGTCCCCGTCATTTCCTGATCCAACATTAAGATTGACTGGTTGGTTGGTGAATCCTTTGCAATATTGCATTTTAAATTTTAATTTTACACCCAAAACTTTAACGATCAGGCCGTTTGAGCCATAAACAACGCTTACATGTATCCGAGCCAATATTCTTAGGCCCAGCCCACTAGATCAACTAATTTCTTTTCCCGAAAATAAACAAATGTATGGCAATGGTAATCTTGAACTGCCTGTAGCCTCTTAAACAAGTGAATAGGTACAATTATCTCGGAACAGTCATAACATCTGATGGGAGATGCCTTGAAGAGATTAGAACAAGAATCGCCATGGCGTAGGTAGCCTTTTGCGAGATGAAAGACATACTGACCAATAAAAAAATGTCATTTGCAACGAGAAAAAAAACGTGTTGAGGTGCTACAAAGAACCTATACTTTTGTATGGCTGTGAAGCTGAAAAACATCTGATGGCTGTGGAAATGTGGTTTCTGGGGGAAAATGCAAAGAATACCATGGACAGACAGAAAAAAACCAATAACCAAGTCCTACAAGAAACAAACGTAAATCGTAAACTGATTAGAGACATTAGACGTAGACAGTCACAATTTTTGGTCACGTTATGAGAAGAAATAAATTGGAGAATTTGGTGACAATTGGCAAGATGGAGGGGAAGAGAACAAGGGAAAGGCAGAGAATGAACGTGGATGGCTTAGCCACGTGGTATGATCGAGACAAGAGCACTGGGCTGATCCACGACCCTGGTGATCGTGTGAGATGGCAAAACATGGCCACCCATGATTATCGGCACGGCACATGATAAATGAATGTAGCCTCAGGCAGAGTTACTTACTCATATCATTTTGTAAAAGCCATACAAGAAGACAATACTTCATATATTTCTCAACATCCCCTAATTTCAACAAAATATTTCCCGGGTTTCTCCTGACCTAAGAGTGAAATTGATTGGTTGGTGATTCCTCTGAAAAACAGTGTTTGAACTCTTATGTCCAATGCTGTGACGTTCAGGTCGTGTGAGCCCCTTAAGAGCTGACATGGATCAAGGTGAGCTAGGTGTAAAGACCTCCATCCCGACACGACACCAATGTATCCTCTCCGCAAGTGCTGTGTTGCAGCTCTCTCTTTCCCCTCTCAAGGCTCAGAAACTTGTTCTATGTGCAAAAACGGTACCGGAATTTCATCTCATCTCATCTCATCTCATCATGTTCCTCTTGTACCTTGCGGTGTCGAGGTGAAGTATAAACTTCGTGAGAGTGCCCGATTATGGGCTTCATATATCGATATTCCCATGGACTCTGCTATTCCCTCCGTCCAGCGTTTACGTGGTCGGCCTCTTCCTCTGTTTCCGTCTGGTCAGGTACATCATTGCTTGTTGTGGTATGCTATTGACTGGTAACCTATTTGCATGGCCAAACTATTTGACTTGCTGCTTTCTGATAAAATCTAGTGCTGCTTTAACCCCCACTTTAGTCCTGATTTCTTCATTTCTAATCTTATCTCTTCTTGATACGTTGAGTATTCTTCTCAAGAACCTCATTTCTGTTGTTGTGATTTTTCTTTTCTCTTTTTCTATCATTGTCCAGGTTTGGTATTGGTAGCATAGAGTTGGCAGGAAGATTGTGTTGTAAAGTGCTTTCTTAGTAGTTACTGATACATGTTTGTTCTTTAGTATTGGTGCCATTTGTCCAATGAGTTGATTTGCCTTATTGCACCTATTTTCGATCTCGTCTTCTGATCTGCGATTTGATGATATTATACTTCCTAGGTACTTGAAACTCTTTACTTGTTTCAAGGGATGTTCATTTAGGTCGGAATTTCGTCATTGTCTTGATTCAACACAGAGCATACGAACTGCCTGGGAATAGGACTATGTTGGTCGCGTTTCCTACACAGGTGTTAGTCAAAATATTGTCAACGTACTCCGGTCAGATTTCCGGAGGCATACAATAAGAAACAGTCCACAATAATCGCAGCTATTAGCTACAGTCTTGTCTACAAATGACGAATTATCAACAAAAGCTAGTGTTTCATCTTTCATCCATTGAGAATATAAATTGTCCTATTGCAAGTTCATATTTGTTTAACACTCTCTGGAAGCAATCTGTCGCATGAAACCTCGAAATTACTCGAAAAATTCTCTAAGAACCTTGTTCGATTCTTTCACGCAGCAACTGTTTCAACAGTTCTACATGTGAAATTACTGCAGTTAGTCATATTGATTTAATATTCACGAGTTCACATGGCATTTGTTCATTGCATTGGTGCAAATCATTTAAATGCTCATTTTGATGATTAAGAACCGCATTTACAAAGAGAATGTTTTTAAATAGCTGCAAATGAGCGTTTGACTATGTACAGCCATTATATAATTAATTATAACAGAAATTGTAAAACTGTATGAATCTTTAAAAATCGCTGAAATATGTAACTTTAAAAACAAATATTTCTTTGAGATAGTAAGTTATGTAAGATTTTTCTCAGTATTTAGGCCAGGCATATATTTCACTTTTATCTCATAAAAAGAAGATTTACATACACATTCCCCTCTCAGCTTCGTCTTCGTCTTCAAATGTCCCATTCTTCAAATACTAAGTTCCAGCAACATATGCCCTGGCGTTCAGTACACTGTTTTAATGTGACCAAAATACTCCTGTTTGCTTCACTATCCTGTAACTTTGAAATTCACCCTATGTGAACTAAAAACTTAATCTTGACATATGAAACAACGTTAAACCATTCAAATATTATCATAATGACAAACGTCACACGCTACAGCGAGCCAACGGAACACAGTGACATAATTAGCGACCAAATTACTTCACACATCCAGTTTGCTTTGGTTATTTTGACAAACTCGTTTGTATCTTTAGATGGAACAATAACAAATTTCATCAGCACAGTCGTGTACTTCAAGCAAGGTTTGAAAGAGAGTGTCACCATTCAGTTCTTCTCGTTGTCAATCGCAGACTGCATATTCTGCATATTTGTTGTAGCATCATCAGTCAGCATGTTGTTCAGTGAAGTGTACCCTACTGCCACTGCTCTGGACCCCCTATCGTTATCATTTTGCCTATCACTGCCCAGGGAGAAGGTATATTCTCTGTCAATAATCATAACAATGTTTTTGTCTGTTGAAAGATGCCTTTGTGTTGTTCTTCCTTTTACTGTGAAACAAATGTTTACCAAGTCTCGGTCAGCTGCTGCTGTTGTGTGTACGTCGGTTTTCCTAGGAGCATTACTAATCCCTGATTATTTAACAGAAGGGCTTGCGTGGATCCACGACATCAGGTTTAACTCAACGCGCCTTTTATTCTGGCATGCGGAAAACAGGATTAAATTCGACCTTGCCAAAAACATCATTTTCACAGGAATATTGCCAGTTTTCTCTTGCATGACCAGCACGATATGCGCTCTAGTTATGATTGTCAAGATCAAAATGTCCATAGAATTTCGAAAATCAAACACCTCAACTACATCATTTTTACACGACTCAAAGCAAACACGCAAAAACATCACAGATCAACCAAACAATTCTAACATATTTAAACAGAGCAATACTGTTTTAATTACCAACAGAGACGCCAAGATTACAAGGACGATAATAGTTGTTGATGTGATATTCATTATATGCAATATTCCCAGGTGTATGGTTCTTGTTATTACAATTCTAGAATTATACACACCAGAATTCAGCTTTCACGAAGCTGGCGAGTATCAGAATGTGTCTACTGTAATTTACACAGTTTGTTACGTTATGGAAACTTTCAATGCCTCTGTTAACTTTTTCATTTACCTCGTTTCTAGTTCAAAATTTAGATCAGTGTGTAGTAACATGTTCTGAAACAATTGCGTCTTATTTTTCTTCTGTCTGTCATCTTTCAATGCAGATAAGACCCTCAGCCAACTCACACTAAGCCCCGTGTTGACGTGTTAATGAATGGTTACATTTTGCAGCTAGTCTTCTACAAGATGCATGTCATAAATGCAGACTTCTTTGGCATGTAGCCTTTATGGACTCCTTTATGAAGACCAATTTTCTAATTTTTCGATGTTTATCCATTATCATTATAGTCACAAACACAATACACCATCATAGAGTAAAACATTGCAAAGTGCTTCGACTGCTTACAGAACATCGGTATAGAAACATTAACAAATTAACAAATATAAACCAGATCTTAACTAAGCACACGCGAAATATGTCGATCCGAAAAGCGTGACTGTTTTCCTGCTTTCGCCAGCGTAATTAAATTATGTTTTATTTAATTTAGTTAGATATCTGCTTCCTCATGTGAACGTTGGATACACTTCGTATACATGTTTATATTTATTAATCTGAATAACTAAATAGGTAGAACGTATCTACACTTTACACGTTTACGAGGCTTATGTTGTTTCCGGCCTACTGTAACTTAGCACTTTTTACGTCACTGACCTTTTACTTCCGATTTTGTTTCCATATTGTTATACACATAGGCAGAGAAACATAAAAATATAATGGCTATTGTTGCTCCAAGCAAATAAAACAGAAAACGTAATGAAGAAGGTCGTTTGTTTCCAAAGAAGCGGGTGTTGTTGTATTTTTGCACAACAGTTAACTTCAAGGCCCACTGTTTTATAGACAATAATTGCATTGTTTTTGCTAAGGGATGCAATATAAAAAAAAAAAACGATTAGCAAACGAATCAAGCATCATACACAAAATATAAAGGGTATATGCCAGTATAATAACTCAAAATATTGATACATAACCTCAAGTAGTATATAGGGGATTAGAAAGAGTACACTTCCCCACAGACCCCGCGGTGGGGCCGAATCGCCCCCTAAGGGGGTCAAATAAGGGTCCGAACCGATGCGCGCCCCCCTAAGGGTCCGACCCCCCTAAGGGCTCAAACAGAGGGTCCGAACCGACCCCAGCAAGAGGTCGTCTGGCTATAGCGTAATTTTCGGCAGGGCAACAGCGGGCAACCATATTTTGTTATAGAGGGTGACTATACTGCGTTACACAATTAGAGCCTTACCAACCAGCCATATCACGATGGGCACCGCTACGCGAATACGCACGGGAGCACTCGGCGAGCGGGCACGCTCTCTCACCGAGCACCACCAACACAAATTGCAACAGCCAAAACCCCCTCCCAGAAATATTAGGGGGCGCCGGGCAGCGCGTCGAATTAGAGGTTGACTCATTGGGCACATACAGATGGAGACCTATGGATGTGAGTGGCCGAAGCTCGACACAGAACTTCACTGCGGCCGCCCAGCCATCGACCTTTATTGTTCTTGGCACGATGAAAAGGCAAAGCGGGGCGAGGTGATAGAAGAGTGTATATTCTGTGAGAGGGGTGTTAGGAAACCATATGAGATGTGTGAGCGTTGCACGTTAGACGCGCTTCATAAGATGTTTCTGAAGTTTGAAAAGACGACCGGCATCAAGCTGGTACTCTATAAAGGGATGAAGCTAAGTCCTTAATATGAACCAGAGGGGCCGCCCACCATACCAACGATAAATAGGTGTATAATGGGGCACATACATCCACACACGCACACATACGCACGCATACACACACATACGCACGCATACACACACGCCCCGATAATCAAATATGCGCGCCAGACAACGCCACTTCCGGCTAAAATGATCACGCTAGAAGTACCGTGATCAAAACATAGAAGCGTGATCAATTTGTCTTTGCGTGACGAGTTTTATGAACGCGTGCTGCGCCGTGATTTTTGTTCTCGCCACACAAAAAATCCCACGCGTACCGCCCGGTGATATTTGTTCTCGTGAAAAATCCCACACGCAAGCGCCAGAGACGACACTTGATTGAGTCAGCTGAAAACATATTTCATGGTGGGTGTGTAATGAGCGTTTTGTTAGAATAACACTTGAGATGTTAAGTGTAGTGGGCATTAGTGGCATCCGCCGCTCTTAGTATTCTTTCATATTGATTACTTCCATATAAAGTTTTACCAAACAGAATTACACCACATGCGCAATAAACTTGATACATGTTGTTGCGGTGATTAGCCTTCATCAACAAACAAAACACAACATATAGAACAGGAGATCTCTTCATTCACATGTGACAATAGGATGAGAAAAAATAGTAAAGCAATGAATGGAAAAAATGTTCATACATACCTCAGAATTTTATATTGTTTATCTGAGGAGTATATCCTTCCGCGCATTACTGAAATCCAGTGGCGGATCATTCAGTGGAGTAGGGGGGTGGTTCCAAACTGTCCTGATCGCGTATACAGGTTATTTCGATCCTATAGCTTTGACGAATTCTGCCCGTGCCTGGTCCCGCCCTTTCAGAATGAGAGACTTTTTTGTCTCTTCGTCTAGATCCGCCGGCGCCTTGCTCCGAATATCTTTTTTCAACTGGTGGAATTTATTTTCTTCAGCTGTAATTATTTTATACTCCACGTCTGTAATTCTCCCATCATCCAAAGCTTTTGAAACAAGGTCGGCTATACTAGAAAGCTTAGCCGTCGCCAGAGTGCAAATTTCATCGTGTTTCTTAGCTTTCGATGTTAGTTTGCGGGACGCTAGCTTGCTCCCAGCGGACATGATTCCACAAGCTAGGGCAGCTATCTCAAGCCCGACAACTATAGGGGCAGCGATAATGGTGGTAAGAAGCCCAACACCCCCCACCCCCATACCAAGGATAGCCGCCAGCATCGCGCTGTCCACAGCGTCTAATGCATTAACAGCACGCCGATATTTTTTATACAGTGCAGCCCGTTTGTCCCTTTCATCTTCCAGAGACTTCCGAAGACGGGTAAGCTCTTGAATACGATAGGCACCGCCGTCACTAGTATCGATTGTAGGATAGAGCGACATTATTCTTTGCGAGTCAAACCTACTTCTTCAACTGGGATATTAAATGTTCAATGCGAACGGTGCTAATCGGCCCTGTAGTGAACAAAAGCCGGACAAAAGCAGTAACGGTAGTAAAAATGATTTCATCTACCGCAACCTCACTGAGCTCTACTATAATATCCGTCTCTGTTGCCCGGGCCGCCCACGTCCCGTCGGCCGTGGAAGTAATGACGAGAGCAACATGCCTGGGGAGTGATGACGCACTCCATTTAATAGAGACCCCAGGAAGGACTGGGGCAAACTCTGTCTGTGCCACAGGCCCAATAGCTAACTCGAGATAGATGGTTGACTCCTTAGGAGGCTTACCTAGCATATCAAGGTCAGCTTTACACTCAGTAACAGCCTTCAGGCAATATTTAGTCCCCTGGGCTTTAGCCTCAGTCGCCGATACGGCATAGAAGAGAGCCCTGGCGCACTGCATTTTCAGAAATGACTGGTAGGTCACAACAGGAGACTTGTTGGGGCGTGTGACTGTCCTGCAGGCCTGATAACTCACAAACACCTTGCCCATGTTGGTTAACCTGATAAGTATCCCATTGGGCTCGAGGTGAGTATATCCTGTGCGAAGCTCAAGCTGCAGATCCCAGTCATTGTCGTCGGGATGGTCTATGGCGGCACGAGCATAGACCCCCCTGGGGAGTGAGCTGGAGGCCATAGATCTTGTAGTTATGACCCGGCTCCCGCCACCCAATAGTGTCGGCCAAATCAGCAAAGGTTAGGGTAGAGCATGCTCTTGGGCGATGCCTTCCTGGACCTTCTGAATCAGCCATTGTGTTTTCTGATGTGGAGTTCACAACTTAGATATGCTAGTGGCACAGCTTTGCCTTGTTCATCACGTACCGAAAGTCTAATATCGTTTAGAGTTCCAGTCTCCAACTTCTTATAACGGGGCACAGAGAAAACCTCGTGTCTCCCTTGATTACATTCCACATTTTTAACGGGCACAACCCTGAGAAGTGTGGAGGGAAGCGAATTATGACGGTTCTCATATGATGATAGACCCTCGAGATGAATGTACAACTCCTTATATAAGAGGAGTCTGGGAAACTCTTTTCCAACCGTCCCGGTATCATACAATTCCCACTCAGAACCCCCAAGAGTGTAGGATAAGCCTACTCCCAATATATCGGCGTAGTCATATATACCATCGAGGCTTACAAGACCAGTTGCGGGGTTCAGTGTCAGAGAAAACTTGTGAGGCTCAAAGAATTGCTTGTTGAGGGTACATACGTCGTAGTACCCATCGGGGATAACAATCTGTTTACCCCCCACATAGAACTTATTATTGTCCAGCTCATGGGAAATATTAACCCACGCTGGATAGAACAATAATTCCACAATAGCTACCTCAAGGTCACCATCTCGATTGTCTATGACCGGGTTGAGGGGGATGGGTTCCCCATGCTGAATGTTGGTTAATGTGATGTACATTTTAGCATGCCTGATAATTTACGAGTTCAATAAGGACGGTAAATTCCCAACAGAGCAGCCATGTCTGATGTGGAGTACACAGCTTAGATATGCCAGTGGCACGTCGTTACCCTTTTCATCTCGGACTGAAAGTCTTATACTCCCTACAGTTCCAGTTTCCAGCTTTTTATAATGAGGCATAGAGAAAAGCTCATGTCTTCCTTGATTACATTCCTCTTTTTTAACAGGTACAGCCCGGAGGAGTGTAGAGGGAAGCGAATTATGACGGTTTTCATATGATGATAGGCCCTCGAGATGAATGTACAACTCCTTATATATGATAAGGTTAGGAAACTTCGCCGCATAGAATGTAAACACCTCATTGAACCGCTCACTTCTGTAGTCTATGCCGAACCCAAGAACCCCACCTAGCCCTCCGAACCCTAAGACCACCCCCGATTTTATACCACCGAGACTTACAAAGCCAGTTGCGGGGTTGAGAGAAAGAGAGAGCTTCCGTGGCTCAAAGAATTGCTTGTTTAGAGCACAGACATCATAATACCCGTCGGGGATAACAACATTCTCGTCATCAAGTTTGAACCAATTGTTTTTCAGCTTCTCGGAAATATTAACCCACGCGGGGTAGAACAACAATTCAACGATAGCCACCTCTAGGTCACCATCGCGATTGTCTAGGACCGGGTTGAGGGGGATGGGTTCCCCATGTTGGACGTTGCTAAGTGTGAAAAACATATTAGCACAGCTAATAATAATGACTGCTTACGAGTTCAATAAGGACGCCAAATACCCGACGGGTGGGGTATACCCGTTTGCACAAATAAAGGATCTCACAAAGGTGGACATACAGGTCAACCTCCAAGGAGCCTTTCCGACACAGTTCCCCAACATGTTTGAAAAATACCGGTTGCCATACGTGGAGTCAGACCAGATCGTGCAAGCCTGTTACAGCAATCCGATGCAATTCTGGCAAAACCAACTCAACTTCGCAGTATGGTGTGCCACGGCGGGGTGTGGGGTGTCCGCGCAGGAGCATCTGTCCGGCCCTGACCCACTAACGCGAGCCGTCTTCATATTCCATGTCTACTACCAGATTCGCCGAATCCTCAAAGAGATGCGTGTGGCTCTACCACAAGACCAGGGTTGGAACGCCTTTGAAAATCCCTACGATGTAAGAGCCTATCAGCGTATATGCGCGGAATTTGGAATTCCCCAGAATGATAACTGGAGACGGCTCGGGAGGAATAACGGGTTGGGGAGTGTATACATTTACTGGACGAACACTGGTTATCGCGTCCTGCCTGATGGACATGATGGTGTATATGACCCAAAGCGCCATTCATTCACACAACAAACCACAAATTACATACTACACATAGATTATATCTCGCAAGACGATATTCACGCTGATTCTGGCTGGCAGGCTTTCATTCTTAACAAGTCACAGGGCTTCACACGCCCCGGTGTTGAGCGAATAAATGACAGCATTCGAACCTATGTGTGGGCCATCTTAGGGGCCCAGGCTCAGACTAGAACACGAATTCTGGGAACCGGAACGGCGTTTGATGCCCAGAAGCAATTCCTGGTATTAGTAGAAGACGCCATCTCTGCGCCCGTCGATCTCGCGGCGGCCATCAAAAGATATCAGGATGTGCTACAAAACGCGAGCTCAGAAGTTAATTATGTCTTTGGAACGGGGTTGTATATGGCCCCCAGCGACATGCTGCTCCGCATTGGCCAGATAGCTGGATATAACAACATGATCGTCATCGCAGAGCCAGGCCTAAAGCGTGGCCTGAATACAACCATTAATGCCCCTAAGCTGCCCACCATTGCACAGCCGACGGTAGAGCTGCCCAGCATTGCTCAGCCAGCGCAGCCGACCACTAGCATAGCTGATACGGCAGCTGGGCTGCAGCATCAAAATGAAAAGATAGCACTCATTGCTGGGGGTGTCGCAGTCGGTCTAGTGGTCCTATGGTTTGTTCACCGCAATTAGCCGCTCTCTGATAGCCAGCAGCAGCAAGCCACCGAGTGCAACCACTAATGCCCAGAGATTTCCAGCCAGCCATCCCACACCCTTACTCAAGAAGTTAAGAAGCCAGGAGATAATGCCGCCTATGATTCCTGGGAGTGCCTCCGCAGCCTTATCAGCTAGCCTGGCTAGAAGGCTCGCTAGGTCTTTCAGTTTCTGCCGAATCCATTCCTTAGCCCCAGGGCCAGGTGGCGGGCCAGGTGGTGGGATAGGTGGCGGGCCAGACGGTGGGGTAGGACCACCACCACCACCACCAGTAATGGCTAGGGTGATAGTGGAAATTAAGAGGTAGATCGCTGTGAGAATGCTCGCTATGGTGATACCCTGCTCTCGGAACAGAGTCCGCAGCCTCGCACCCAGTGTGGTGTCTTTATTGACCACCCGATGAATGGTTTCACGGATCCGACTGAATTGGGTGCGTAAGTCTTCGTGTAACTCAGCGACCTCTATTAAAAGCCTCTTCTTAGCTTCTTCAATATCGGCAATCTTTTGCTCTTGAAAGTCCCTACTCTCCTCATTGGGTGCTATCAACATTTTCCGCCGCCTTATGGCGATCTCTTTATCTTGCTGGTCGAGAATAACCAGATAGTTTGTGAGTTTACCTTTAATCGTTGTCACCGCTTTGTCAAGCGCCATGAGCCCCCGGAGTTCTCTCACTGGAGGTAAGCCTTTCTCTCCCAGGTATTGGTCTACGTGTGAGGTTTCTAAAACCCGCTGCACTTCTGGACTCGACATAGTCCGTTCTAAGATATTGCCAACATTTGAAGCTATTTGTGAGACAGCCTGAATATCTGCACCACTTAGAGCAGCTTCTTCCTCCGCCAGATCACTAGCAGTCTCCTCAAGGATGGTGACAACCTTTGGTGGTATTTTGTCCACAAACCCCAATACCTCTCTGGTACTCACTCTGAGGTTATTCACAGCTAACGGCATGCCATTATCATACTGTGTAATCCTTTGGTGGTTAACATAGAGAGCATTCCGGAGACCCAAACGAATTTTTGTATAATCTATACCAGTTATAGGTTTGATACCCCACATCTTCTCCACCCTTTTAAAATAGTCCTTAATAGCGCTGTTTTCTAGTTCTATGAATAAGTTGCGCTCCCCCTGTGACGTCTCCCCCTGTGACGTCTCCCCCTGTGACGGCCACTCGGTATTAACAATGCGGGGATTATCGACATCAAAATCGTCGTCGATGAAGCCTGTCTCTTCTTCCTCGCCCGTTTCAGGCCTCCCCTCTTCACCACCAAAATCAGTCAGCTCAACTCTATCCATATTAGATATTGCTACAAAGCAACAAACAACTAGCCATGTCTTCAAGTGCATATGGTCGTAAGCTTAACCCTTACCGCCGTCTCCGGGAGCCGCTCGGTGTGAAAGGATTGCGGCAAACGATAATCGTGACCAACAATCCTTCTACGATCGGTCCGAAGCAGCAGTTACTAGTTCGTTTTCCCAATCTCGGTGCACACGATGTTATCGTGCCTGGGTCAGTGCGGCTGGCATTCAATGTCGACCTCAGTTCCCCTGATGTCAACCGGTTCGTGGTCCAGAACCTCGGCCGAGCGCTGGTTCAAAAGCTGACCGTCAGGCTCTCTGGCAATGAAGTCTTCTCTCTTGTGGACAGTGATGTCTACAACGTCTACCTGGATCTTTGGAAGAGTCAATCGGAGCGGGCGAGCGCTGTGTATCAAGGCATCGATACAAGCACCGGCATGAATGTGACCAAGGCGCGTGTTGGTGCAGCGGATGCTGTTGTTCTGCCCCTCGCCAATGCGAGAGACGTGGCCATCGCGAAGGCCTTCAAAAACAGGTACTACATACCACTAGACTTTGAGCTGCTTGAAACGCATGCGCCCTTCTACCAATCTGCTCTTAGTGATCGGCTGGAGATTGAGTTGACCTTTAACGACGCTTCCCGCGTGATTCGCGCAACTGGTAAAGATGCCGGCACCTCCTCATACTCCCTAGAAAACATCTGTCTCGAGTACGAAGTAGTCACTGAACCCACGTTGGCCCGGCTAATTCGCAGCATGTATGAGAGCCGTATGGTGGTGTTATACGAGCGGGTCCTACGACATAGACGGATCCCTCAGAAAAAGGAGGGCTCGATATGGAACATCAATCTGAACACACCCTGTAAGTCTTTGAAAGGCATTCTCCTATTATGGGAAGATCCCGCCAACCAAAAGGATTTCGCACGCCAACCAGAGTTGTTTTACAACCCGCAGATCACCAAAGTTGAAGTCATCGTAGAAGGACAAGCCAATCAACTATTTGCGCACGGCTTAGCACCACACCAGCTCTGGGACGAAGCCAGGAAATTCTTCGCTGGTGGCCTCAAAAGGCACCCTGAGACAAGCGCAGTCGCCAAAGAGCTAGGATTGTTCGATGTCAGTCTAGGCGAGTACTTGACGACAAAATTCTGCTTGTGGCTGGACTTCCGGACCTCTGACGATGACCATCTTCACGGCAGCGGCCGGCGTATAGAGAACGGCTCTGAGGGCATCACTCTCCAGATCACGAATGAGGCCGAACCGGCGGGGCCCCTGTACTGCTACGTTTATTTGGTTATGGACGGACAGCTGAACATCGACACCGGGAGATTCGTTAGTGCTATTTATTAATGGAGTTCCCACTTAAGCCACACTCGGCCATCATCACAGGCCCCACATCGTGTGGTAAAACAGAATTCATTCTCGACCTCCTGGAAGGCCCGTACAGGGATGTTTTCGAGCATATTGTAATTGCTTGCCCTTCGTTACGATACAATGAATCATACCGGGCCCGTCCGTGGGTGTGGTCAGATCCCGAGGTCTTCATATTTGACCCCGGTGATCGGCTGCTCAAATGGCTAGAGGCCTTCTATAAAATGTTTCAGGGGACACCAACGTTATACATCATTGATGACTGCAGCGCAGAGGACGCTATTGCGCAGAAGCGGACTATGTTGACTTATCTAGCTTTTAGCGGGCGACATGCCCAGCAAAGTATGTGGGTTCAAACCCAGAAGTACAACGCCGTTGCGAAAGGCCTCAGAGCGCAGACACAGTGGGTGGCGCTCTTCCATTCCAAGGATAAGGATAGCTTTGAAGACTGCCTGGACGAGAACTACATCATCCACTCTAGGGAGGAACGTGATGAGGTGCGAAAGCAACTCGAAGCTAATGAGTTCTCAAAGCTGGTACTGAGGACCAAGTTCCCATTTTCTTATAAAGTGCTCAAAGCTGGTGAGGTTTGTTAGATACTAAGCATATGTTAAGCATCAGCTAAGCATATGTTAAGCAACAGCTAAGCATATGTTAAGCATCAGCTAAGCATATGTTAAGCATCAGCTAAGCATGTATGAAGCAGTGCTTTGTTACTCCGTAACAGCCTTAGTTGTATTACAACTTATATGCACATGTTGTGTGCTTGGATGGGCTGTGCATTCCTATATTAGAGTTAGACGTTGGGTATTTGCAAACGCTGTGATGGATTGTGACACCATACTCGACCAGCTGTTACGTGAAGAGGCAAAGCCGGTAGAGTCTGCTCCGGAACCTACAACAACACCACAGTCCGGACATGCATCACCACCTGCCACAACACCACAGTCCGGACATGCGTTGCATCGTGAAAGGCTGGCATCACTTGCGGCTGGGGGACGTGCCGGGCAGTACATAGGAGGTAAGTACTCCAAACTTACAGTGGAACAGGTTGAGGCCTTGCCTGATCAAGAAATTGAGAAGCTATATGCGAGGCACGAGGCGAGGCTTGGAGCGGCAATAACAAAGACCCTGGGCACGGCTATGCTACAGATGTACGCACAAGTGGCAAGTATGTTCCTCCCCATTGCTGATAATCAAGCTTTGGTGACAGACCTGGAGGCCGACCCGTTTTTAGGGCATGCGCTAAACACAGTTACATGTGAACTCTACCATAAGTTCGGTATGTGCTTAGCGCCTGCAACTGTCGCGCTTGCAACTTTTAGGCACTGCCATTTTGGACATATCTGTCCTAAGCAAGAACAAGATGGAGGAGGAGACCCCCGAAATTGCTCCACAGGAGAAACTAGTGACGAAGGACCCCAGGAAAGTTGCGGCTGGGAAGAGAGGAGCTGCTGCTCGAAAGAGTCGTGAAGCAGAGAGGCTGTCTCTAGCTCTGCAGCAGGCTGTTCGTGAGAAGAAACGAAAGTTAGCCCTCGAGCATGAGCAGGCCCCACCACCGCTGTTTCCAATGGTGCCAGTTGATTACCGTGGCTGGACTCCCTGGATTATCGGAGTGGCTGGCGTTGTCGTTGTCGTCGGTGTAATTAGGCAGAAAATGCGGCGGACTAAAGCACCTGCCCCACCTGCGCCCTCCAAGCGGCCGGAGACTAACATATTAAAGAATAGAGATCCATTTTATACGGAATAATGGCAGGCGTTGACGGGAAAGCTATTGTTAACGCCGTTTACCACGGCGCTGTGGTGGCCGCGTTCACGGTAGGCACCGCAAAACTGACCAAGCTGATTTTCAAAGGGGCAACCTTGCCCAAGCTAGACGCTGATATGTATGACATTGGGATGATGGTTTTAGACACGTCCATCGCCTTAGCACTCCGAGATTTGCTTATCAAAGAGGGCTTGATCCCCACTGATATATTGCATAAACCCTTACAGTATCAACCCCGCTAGCTATGGCCTCTGTCGCAATGATGATAGGGGGCGCTGTTGTCAATGCCCTTGCGTTTACGGGGGGCAACTACCTCTTTTCCAAGCTAGGGCATGCGGACGCCCATGAAGAAATGAGGCGGCACGATGAGGCTGTCGAGCGGCTACAGGCGGCCCAGGCTGAGTGGATGAGAAAGAGAAAAGAGCGGCTGGACTGGCTCAACGATGAGCTACAGCGCGAAGGCCACGCCGTTCACTCTTTCCAGGATGTCGACCAGGCCATGCGGGAATACAGCCTGATCTCCGGCAAACGTGTCGAACCCCTCGAGCCTGAACCTCGCCTGTCGGATTTCTATGTGCCATCAGAGCCGCAGAAAGACCGCGAGATCACTTTTATCGTTCTTGGGCTGGCAGCGACTGGTATTGTTGCTTACAAGTTGCTTTAGAGATTGACCGCTGCTACCAAAATGAAAGATCTGGAGGATATCTACTACAGCCCTCAGGGCTACTGGAAATGCTTGGCGGCCATTCAGAAGCTAGCTGCTGCAGCTAATGTTTCGGAGGATGTTGCCCGAGACTGGCTCAAGAAGCAAGCTATTTTTCAGATCTATTTACCCGCTCCTCGTTACATTCCGCGGCCATCTATTGATGAAGATAGACCGAATGCCGTCCATCAGGCTGACTTGCTCTACCTACCACATGACCGGGTTGGTCGTAAGACATTTAACTATGCCTTGACAGTTGTGGATGTTGCCTCACGGTTTAAGGAAGCAGAGGCTTTGACAGACAAGAGCAGTGAAGGGGTGGCTTTGGCCCTAGAGCGAATTTACAAACGCGGGCCACTCAAATGGCCACGGCTTCTGCAGATTGATCCGGGGCGTGAGTTTATGGGTGCTGTGAGCCAGCTGGCAGCAAAGCATAAGACACAGATACGGCGTGGAGAAGCTGGGAATCACCGGCAGCAGGCGATCGTCGAGAGGTTCAATCGCACTCTGGCGGAGAGACTGTTCGGTGCCCAGTACGCCCAAGAGTTACTACTGGCGGCTCGAGGGTCCTCTGAACGATCGGTTGAATGGGTTCAGGCTCTTCCTCAGGTGGTCGCGGCTCTTAACGGTGAGGTGACTCGTTTGACGGGTCGGAAGCCGGTTGACGCCATTAAGGACACTTCTGTATCCCATGCGTCGGCCGTTCCAGCTCACCGTACTATTGGCCTCAAGGAACCTGTGATTCCGTCTGATGCGATAGTTCAGTATCTGTATGCAAGCTTCCCTGGGGAGCATGAGCTTGAAGGTGGCCGGCGCCGGGCGACTGATCCTTCGTGGTCATTAACGGTACACGAGATTCGTAGAACTGTATGCCAGGATGGGCGGCCTGCGCTGTACTACCTGGAGGATGGGCCAGCGCGGGGCTTCGTTCGCGAAGAGCTGATGATTGTTCCTCCCGACACCCAAATGCCTCCTGATCGGATCCTCCCTAAACAGTGAGGGCTCACTCCGCGGCGTCCTTGCGGTACTCGAGGGGCTGCGTGTGGATACCGTCGGGTAAGACATACCGTTTGTCATAATACGCGCTGAGGCCCAGCTTGCCTTGTTGGTAGCTGGCCATCTGCCCGTTATGCATGCGCATCCCTCGGTTCTCCACTCTATCTACGGACCCCTCTAAGGTGGCTTTGTATCTCCCCCAGGTCATGGTGTTCTGCCTTTTTCCCACCCCCTTGCATGAGAACTTCGTGTTCACGTCCCCGTCGAAGATGTAGCATTTGCTGCAGAGAGCGATGCCTCGACTCCCCTCAAACTCGGTCTTGAAGATGCCGGGTGTTCGCCCGCTCCATTTGTCCCAGGCAAGCCACTCCCTCTTCACACGGTTGAACTCACATTTCATCTCAGGCTTTACCGTCTCCTAGTGGTTGAGGGTGCTCAGCGCGATGTACAGGCTGTCGGTGTCCATCTGCATGACCTCATAGTACCTGCGATCCACGAACCGGTCTAGGAAGTCGTGGTAGAATTCTAAGATGCGGAGCTTGGCCAGTTGATACACGGCGATGCCTACCTGGAAAGGACGCTTGATGATCACACGGGGCTTACGCGATTTGATCTCGTATGCGTCGCCTATCTCTGTGAGGTCGTCAAACCAGGCGGAACGTAGTGCCTGATCCACTGTTTTTTCGTCTCGGGTGTAGCTGGTGTTGGTGTGGCGCTCGAGTGCCTCGATGAGCTTTCCGTATGCTGAATTGCCTAGAAGCTTCATAGCCTCGACCAGCATCGCCTTCGCTTTGTCCACATCCCCGAGGCGGCGCGCTTCGGTTACTTGCTCAACAAACCACGTGAAGAGCTTCTTTGGCTCATACTGGATGACTGTATAGACCGCCTCCAGCTCGAGTCCGTGTTCTAGATACCATTTCAACAGCGGGGTGTACAGCAAGATTCCGTCGGCCTCAAGGAGGCCCAGCAGTTTCTTACACCCCGACCGCTGGCGGCCGGTGCGTTTCAGGTATTCCAACATCTCCGGTGCTACTAAGGCCTCCGGTACAGCCTGGTTAATAAAGAGGGGTGCCATTTCTTCGAACTTTGGCCACAAGGCTTTGGGGGTTGAGATTTTACACTTGACAAATCCAAACAGCTGGCCTTTTAACACCTGCTGCGCAACCTTGGGGGCTACCTCTTAGGGGTTTTCTGCGTGGAGCACTCGCTCTTTCCCGCACGGCATGTCCATAGCCATGGTGCTGAGGTAGAGCGCGTTAGCGTCGTACCCTTTTGCGGTCCTGCACAGCTCCCCCTTTGGGTATTGATGTGACCGAATTCTGGTGACCCCCGCTTCATGGTACCGGGTGAAGACTAGCGACGGCCCTCCCGTCACTGCTGCCTTTAGGAGTGGATAGGCCTCCTCTCCTGGGGCATACAGCTCACCACCCTTGGTGCCCCTGAGGAGGTATTGTAGGGACACCCCAGGGAGGCTGCACGCATCTTTGAATATGTCGATTCCCCGCTCTCCGTAGAAGGCCTTCATCTTCCCTAAGGCCTCAATGCCTGGACCGACGTCGAGGTTGTTGTAGTACCTCAACCAGTCGGCAAACGTGGTCATTCCTTTTTCCTTGAAGAGCCGCTTGCAACTCCTCCACTCCTCCAGCGTGAGCACGTATCCACCCTTTAGGCTGGAATACCTCGCGGGGTAGTCGGGCAGACCTGGGTAGTTCAGCTTCTCAGGTGTGTCGAGCCATTCATACGGCAGCCACGACTTGGTTGCTGTGCAGCCATAGGCGCGCACCAATGCATCGTACGTGGTGCCGGGGGCCAGGTAGTTGAGAATATCAAGGAACTTGAACTCGGGTGTGACGAGGAACATTGTCTTTGTCCCTTGGGCGGCCACGTTGATCTTCCCGCAGGTGCCTGCTAGCTCCGCTACGAAGTGTTCCTTGATTAGGTTTAGGTCGTACCGACCTGAGTTGAAGCCCAACACAGGGACTTGCCCACACCACTCACGCATTTTCTTCTGCAGTTGTGGCTGCAGCTTATCCAGGTCTTCCGGGAGGTAACGCGCTTCCATCTCGGCTCGTATCACGGTTGCTCGCCGACGCAGATCTGCCATGAATTCGGCTATCAAGGCTTTTGGGTCTGCGTTGCTCAGGTGGGTCGGCTGCTCCTCTACGGTGTCCCCCACCGAAACAGATATCGCAATCTGATGGCTCTCATAGGTGAGGTCGGGGGTGGGGCGCTGGGCTTGAGCTTTGTCGTGCCAGGCCTCGAAGTCATAAAAGATCCTATGAGGGTAGACCACCGTCTGCACCTGAGGCATTGAGGCGCGAGACAAAGGCGGTCGCTCACACTCCCACACTACCACCAGATTGTAGCCAGAGGCCTGTATTTTCTCTCCGCGGCGGAGGGTTTTCTGATACAGCGCGTCGTAGTTTGGGGCGTCACTGTGGGTTGGACACCCATGCCAGTAGCAGCCGTGATATTGGTACACCGTGTGGGTGGTGGGGTCGTAACCATCCACCAAACCGTCAACGATCCACCGCTCTCCCCCGTGCCCGCAGTATGCGTGGTGGATGTGGCGCCCTAATTGTTCGGCCATGTGCTCTAACCATAGGATGGAGCTGCGGCTGGCGTTGCTTTGGGGGTAGAAAACTTTCTCGTATGCCGACTGCGGCCGCTCCACCTCCTTCCCTGGACAGAGAATCTTGGTTTCCCCTCTGCTGCAGTGGTTAGCGTGGCGCTGGAGATGACAGGCCTGGGTGAAGCGATGATTGCAATGCTGGCACTGAAAGAGCTTCGCTAGCTTTGGCAGGTCAGTTATCAGGAAGGCGTGATTTTCATAAACCCCGATCGTCATCGGCTTGGTGCCGACGCGATCGTAGTTCGCAGGCCGCCTTACCAACCGCCATACCCCCTCTTCGGTTGGCTCGTAGACGCGGATCCCTAATTTTAACTTCTCCTCAAACACTTTTAACGAATCCAGGCCTCGCTTGTCTGGGGTGTCGGTGCCACACACCTTTCGCGCCAGCTTCCTGGCTTCGGCGGTGCAACGTTGTGGCCTCGCGCCGTTGTGGACAGCTAGACATCGGAACAGACAGAGGTTGTCGTCGTATGTGTCCAACGCGTACAGTCCCTGCTTGTACCGCAGCCAGTCCGGCAGTCGCCCTTCCCCTAACAGAACCTGGGGAGTGAGGATCGCCTTCACTTCGACTTGCACCCAACTTACAAAGACCCACTTGGTGCTGGGGCGGTCGATTTGGCTGGTGTCAAAGCGGCTCTCATCACGATCTGCCAACCACTCTGTGGCTGTTGCAGTGTCTTGCATCAAATCGCGGGACCCGCGTAGGGTTTTGTGGTACAATATGACGTCTCCGTTTTCGATGTTTCGGATTCGGTAAGTGTAGGCGTACCGCAGATAGAAGGCTGACCTCAATGCCTCGAGGTGGGGCAGGAGCCTCTCTACGATCGGACCGTCTAGCCCTCGGAAGAGCTTCCATGTGATTGTTCGCCCCCCCCCCACTCTTCCCTATCCTTGGGGGTTACCTCCTCTAGGAGTTGGGGACCGCGCTGGGTGATGAGTCGAGCTAGTGGCTCCGGGTGTAGATAGCGCCAGTGGCGCCTTTTTGAATTAGCGTCCAACACAGCGAAGCGTTGTAACGGGTGCGCTCGGGCCCTGGCGGCGTATTTACGCGCTCGCAGGGCGGCGGTGACCTCGTCTTCCAACCGCGCAGCCTCCCGCGAGTGCTGCGCTGCGTCCTGGACTAACCCCCGAAGAGCTGGATACCGCCCGGTGGTGGCGGCCCGCTCGAGTCGGGTGGCGCGGACTGCGTCTCTCGACTGAGCTATCTCCCGAGCAAGGACGACCTTGCTGTGGTGACTGTATGGCATCCCATACTGGCGAGCTTGATTTTTCAACTGATTTACTGTGCCCATGATTACTGCTGGACTCGTACCGGTAACACTCCACTTCTCTCTAAATGAAAATTTCTTTTGCGGGAATTTCAATATTTATTCTTTTCAGGCGCCTCCATTCACAGAGGAACGGGCCCTCCTGTTGGTATCGCAGTTTGTGGTATTTAATGTTGGCTCCGCACGGCCGGCACAGGGCTAGGGTGGTTTTCACCCCGATGCCGCAGCTTGTACAGGCGACTGTGAATCCCCCCTTCTTGAGATGCGCGTTATGCTTCCGACAGAATTCCCCCCTACACCGCCTCTCACACTGGCGCGTCGTCCCCAACAGTAGCCACCGACACGTGTTCATGGTGCGTACCCTATATCTCATACAGCTTTAATTCCAAAATAATATGTCTGGGTATCGAGTCAGACCGAGCCTCTCTTGCTGGGGTCGGTTCGGACCCTCTGTTCGACCCCTTAGGGGGTCGGTTCGGACCCTCTGTTCGACCCCTTAGGGGGGACCCCTTAGGGGGTCGGTTCGGACCCTCTGTTCGAGCCATAAGGGGGGTCGGACCCTTAGGGGGGCGCGCATCGGTTCGGACCCTTATTTGACCCCCTTAGGGGGCGATTCGGCCCCACCGCGGGGTCTGTGGGGAAGTGTACTCTTTCTAATCCCCTATATACTACTCCTCAGCCATCAATAGATTTACCTTGTGATATTACAGAAAGGAAATATTGCTTTTGTCTCTGCCAGTTATGTGTTAAGTCAAATGATTGCAATCGGTGCAAAATAATACAAGGATAGCGAGTTCATTAAAATATGTCTTGTTAAAGCTGCAGAAACTACGCGCCCTGATAAACTGAAAACATTCCAAGACATATCTCTTACCCAATAACCACTACAATAGGAAGGATTCATGGATTGCAAATAATTAGGTATATTTAGCTCCTGCGAAAAGGAGAGGCATACTAAACACAGACACAATGTACCTACCTTACAAAGCACTTCATACAGGAGGTGAAAACAAAGTTAAAAGTATCCAAAATCAGAAACAATCAATAAATATATAAAAATGAGGTAATACAATTTTTTTTTTTTAAATAAGTATTATATGACACAAAGGACAATCCGACGTTTCGATTCTAAGAATCTTTGTCAAGGACAGGACAACACAAAGAGATAAAAAACGAAAAAAAAAACACACAACTCCTTTGTTGTCTGGAGGGAACAGAAATGGGGTTAAAACAGGTTTAGAAAGGCGCTCTTTTGCTACAAAGTTTAAGAACAGTTCGGCTGCCAAAGTGCCAGATAGGATGTGTGTGGCCAAAGGTGTGTAAACAGTTCTACATGAAAATATAGAGGTGTGGAAACAGTTCGATATGAATATATAGAGGGAAGACAGCATAGTTATACAGAGGCGTCCTCAGCAGTATTGATTCCAGCTGGGTGGATGCATCCCAGATAGTTTTATTAAGTGGTTAAGACTAATGGAGTTGTTAGTTAGTTAGTTAGTCGAAAGTTCATCCTCATTGCAAATCAAACCATTCAGTCCATAAGTGCTCGGATCCCCTCCTCAGCAAATCCCGCAGCGTGTAGCGGCTAACGACACTAGTTCTGTGTTGGTTTATCAATCTTCTTTGGCTTCCTGCGTAGTGTTCTTGTTTGGCCACCCCTCTTTTAATTTTCTGTTCTCGCAGTCTGGCCATAGTTGTAGATTCACAGTCATCACTTGGTTCACGCAAAAGTCTTACTTCTCGTAGAGCATTCAGAATGTCAGTCTGGTCCATGGAGCGTCCGTCCTCCACCGTAGCCTCACCTGCGAGCTTGTCAGCCCGCTCATTTCATTGTACTCCCGCATGCCCTGGCACGAAGATGAAACTAATCTTTGCCAGCCTAGACCGCTCCAGAGGCAGCAACCATTCTCTTCGGATCGACCCCTCCTCTCTCCTCTTGATCATGCTCATTGAGTCGCTAAAGAAACATGCCCCAGTGAATGTCTGTGTCTCGAGCCATGTTATTGCTTTACTTACTGCCATGACTTCCATAGTCAGGCTACTTGTGGTTTCAGTGAAAGCACCAGAGTCCTCCTTCACAGTTCTCCCTCCGGCCCGAGCCGTAAAGGCCCATAAGCTTTTCACATGTCGGACGACCGACCCATCTGTGTATATGACAGCATTACCGTCTAGCGAATTCTCGAAAATCAACGCTTGTACATCAGCCTCCACAGCAGCCGGATTTTCTTGTCTGCATTTTCTATCTAGTTGGATGCAAACTGAAAAGGATGTGCAGAAATCTGTTGGCACTTGTACCCACTCCTCGTCAGGTTCTAAGTCCTCAAGTGAACACACCTGTTGAAGAATGTCTTCGGCTTGACCCATCCACGACCGTCCTCTTTTTAACCTGCTGCCCTTCACCTTCAAAATTTCACTATGCAGTGGATGTTGTGTGTTTGCGTTAACTCTGAGGTAGGCGCGTGCTCTGCAAACTTGTATTCTCTCTTCAATGGTTGGAAAATCAAGAAGGTAGCGCATCGCCCTGCATGCTGTATCTCTTGTACATCCAAGAATAATGCGCATAGCTTCATTCTGTATCCTTTCCATCCTTTCTATCTGCTTACGGCTGAGAGTCAGGATTGCCATTGCATACTCAAAAACAGACATGACCAGCCCCTCGTACAGAAGACATAGATGGCGTTGCTCACAGTTTGCTGCCGTCATCACCCGCATTGCAGCCAAACCCCGCTTGGCCTTTGTTATCACCTGGTCTATGTGCTCATTATAAGCAAGGCTTCGATCAAACCGTATCCCCAGGTAATTCATTGCCTGCGTTCTTTCCACCGTCTTTGAACACAGCTTTACAGTTGGTGTTGGAGTGTTGACAATATGATTATTCAACGAGAACCAAGTCACTGTTGCCTTTGTTGGGTTGACCATTGCCCCAGCTTCATCACACCAAGTACTTATGCGACTGAGTTCTGTTTGTAGTTCCACAGCAACCTGCTCTCTATCCTAACCCTGACGATACACTAAAACATTATCGGCATATGACAATGTCCTGCCAGGTCCAGTGATCTGCTTCCTGGTGATTGGAGTTGTTAGAGAAGCAAGACTTCAGTGCAGTGACACATACATCATAGAATCCATTGTAGTTAAAAGAATTAAAATGGTTGGGGACAGGTATTTCAGCGTTTTGATTAATATCTCTAAGGTATTTCCTAAAGCGGTCGGCAAGGGGTCTGCCAGTTTGACCAATGTATTTCATGTTACATCGTTTGCAGATGATAAAATATATTAGATTGTGAGATATGCAAGTGAAAGAATATTTCAAGGAGAAGTGGTTTAGGGGGAATGTAATCGCCTGTGTCTGAATACGTGTGGAATTCATGACATGGCAGACCACCTGAAAACACAGATGAGAGCTATTTCAACCAATTTTGAATACAGTTCAAATGAGAAGTTAGTTGAGTATCCTTTACAGGACGTAGCAGTCAACTCCGATATTTATTTTTGGCTGTTTTGATTCCTGGGCAAGTTTACATTCAGTAGTTTGTCATTGCTTTCTGAAAGACCGGCAATCATACCATCATATGCAAACCAACACAAAGCGGTCTGCTTCCAAATCGCCCGCAGCTGTGTTTAAAATGCAGTATGCGGGATTACGAATTGCATTCGTAAACCCTTCGTCACAGAGCCGGTTTCAACTGAAAACACAGATACAATCTATTTAAGCCAAATGTGAATAATGTTCATCTGAAAACACAGAAGCCGTCAGATTAACCCCAATGAAGAAATCACCAGGACAAGATGAAATACCGAATGAAATAATTAAAGCAGGAAGAGAAGTAGAAACAGCATGGCTACATAGACTATTCAACCATGTTTGTGTAGAACAACAGACACTACGAGACTGGGGAAACACTATAATTATACCAGTTTGAAAGAACAAAGGCAGCAACAGATATTGCACACAATACAGAGGCATTTCACTGTTGAGTCATACTGGAAAAATACTTCGAAAACTTCTTGAGAAAAGATTACGAACTATTATAGAACCCCAGCTAAGCGAAACACAACTTGGATTTAGGAAAAACAAAGGATGCACATATGCCATTTTTTACTCTTAGACAACTTATAGAAAAATCAATCGAATTCAATGAAACACTCTACTTAGCCTTTGTCGATCAAGAAAAGGCATTTGATAGAGTAGATAGAAACAAGCTGTGGGAAATCCTTAAACAATATGGAGTGAGTACACATCTATCAAACCTATGTAGAAGCTTATACAACAACAGTGAATGTATAGTGAGAGCAACTAGAGGACACTCAGAACCCTTCACCATAAAATCCAAGGTTGTGTCTGTCCCCTCTCTTGTTTATAACATATATAGGCCTGGCATATGATACCACAACATCCAGCGTAAGAATGGAAGTGGAGACAGTTACTGCGGCTCTCCGCTGGATGGAGAATACGACACACACGCACACACACACACACACACACACACACACACACACACACATCGTGATTGTAACTGACTCAGAAAGCATGCTGACGAGGGTGAGGACGGGCAGACTTCGTGCGGAGTGGCTTGCTTCGCTTCGGAGGTCACGGGTGACAAGCATCGCCTGGATCTTTTCTCCGGGGCATGCCGGTGTGCTGGGAAATGAACAGGCGGACAGATTGGCTGGCTCTGCAGAACTTGGTGGAGTATTGATACATGACAAGGCAGACGTGGTTGCGGCCTTGTGGGAGCACGTGCACACCTCGGAGGAGCAAATGTATTACCATGGTCTCGCAAGAATGAGACAACGAGGAGTGACGAAGGGATCTGGCCGACTCTCAACGCTCAAAGGAAAGGCGAGACGGACATATAATCAGATTGCTACTGGTACTATTAGTGTTGGAACTCTTCGCTGGCTGCTGAGGATGGGGATGGAGCACTTATGGGAATGCCCCGAATGCTGTGATGTCGATTCCTAAATCAATCAATCAATCAATCAATTAGACAACATATGTCAAGAAACCAGTCAAACAGAGACCGCAAGAACACCACATGACGAGAACACATAAGAAGAAGCATCTGCAAATCTAACCATTAGAGAACTCCTGTTTGCTGACGACCAAACACTAATAGCAAAATCAGAAGCTGAATTACAAGACCACATGAATAGTCTAAACGAAATGTGTAGGGAACTAGGAAGTATAATATTATCAAATGGCAAATCAGAAGACGAGATCGAAAATAGATGCAATAAAGCAAAACAACTCATTGGACAAATGACACCAATACTAAAGAACAAACATGGATCAATAACTACCAGGAAAGCACTTTACAACACAATCTTCCTACCAACTCTATGTTACGAATGCCAAACCTGGACAATGACAGAAAAAGAGAAATGAAAAATCACAACAACAGAAATGAGATTCCTTAGAAGATTACTCAATGTTGTCACGAACCCACTGTAAATTGGCGATAAGATGAAAAAACTAACAGAGACAGCATGTTTTCAAGGCCACAATTGTTTTTAACCAATACAGAAAAACAAGTCGGATCAAAGTAGAATTGCCAGTCTTTGAGAGTTCCCCACAAGACAGAAAATTGTCGGCATGTTGAATTACCCAACTCGCGAGATGAAGGGACAGACGAATACTTGGTTGTGAAAACGGGAGATAAAATTTCCTGTGAAGTTAGAGACGGATGGTCTGCCCCTAAGAACATTTGTTGTTGACATGAATGACGTCACTAGAAACCCCTGGTTGGGAGAAAATATAAATTCTTTTGCTGGCAGTGTAAAGAATGGACTGGAACTAGACAGAAGTGTTAGCTGGCTCGATCAGTGTTGAATAGAATCGCATGTGTTCTGTTTCGCTTAACATGTGTCTTTTATGGAAAATTGTGAATTCGATTCAGAGATTGAGTCAGGATGGCATAAGGTTCCCTTAGGTCACTCAAGTCACTGAGGTTACTCAAGTTACTCAGGTTACTCAAAGTACTTAGGTTACTCACGTTACTCAAAGTACTCAAGTTACTCAGGTTACTCAGTGAAGCTACAACCTAAATGCTTACTAGAATGGAGACCTTAGTGCAGGCAGTTATTCAGCAGCTTTTGCACTGGGCCCATGATGAAAGGGGTTTAAAGGAACAATTGTGAGAGTATTTATCAAACATCACACGTTAGAAGAATACTAGAGATTGTTTTTTCCCGCATCATTTTGGAGAAGGAACAATCGTGAGATTAATGTTTCAAACATCACATGCGAACAGAACAATAGAATTGGTTTTTTTTTCCCACACCACATGGGAAAAGACCAGTAGGTATTATGTTTTCACACGACAGGTGAAAAGACCAATAAGGTACTGTTTTTCCACATCACATGGGAAAAGAACATTATAAACTGATTAGGAAGTTATTAGATTCCTGTGAGACTATAAACAATAACAGTGTTCTTGTGAACAGTAGAAACTTTAGACAGGAATTACATTTATTTCAAGGAACAAAATTTTCGTGTCCTCACTAGGCAAGGATGTTATAAGTCTCAGAACAATAGGGACATGTAATAACGGTGTGTGATCCAGGCAGGATCAGTGTCAGACTGAGACTAGGTATTTGAGTGATCAAACAGCCACCGCTGGAAGTCTACATCTAGCAGGAGGGACACATCATTTGGTGAGGTTATCATGGACTGAATGATGATGTGGTGTGATCCTTTCCGGGATGATCGGGCTGGGCTCTTAAACTGTTCGGTCTGAGTCTGCAGACACACTAGAGTATACGACATACATTCTTCGCATACACTTCTCACATACATTACACTTTTCTTTTAATAAATTAATTGTTATTAATTTTTGGAAGCTAGAGTTGATGAGTATGTTGTGTTGGGGAAGAATGAGAGGGGGCATGATCCAGTGATGATAGGGAGAGAGAGAGAGAAAGAGGTGTCCATAAACTGAGGGAGTGTGGTGGATGGAATCTAGTGGATTCTCCAGGATAATGATAAGGGGTTAAAATATAATGTGGGTGTTGATTCCCCTCACTCCAGGGACGACACTAAAGGTAATCCACGACAAATGTATCAAGAAGAGAAAAGATCAGAAATGAAGAAATCAGGGCTAAAGTGGGAGTTACAGCTGCATTAGATTTTATTAGAAGGCAGCAAATCAAATTGTTTGGCTATGCAAACAAGTTACCAACTAACAGTATACTACAACAAGCAATGATGGGAAGGGAAGCAGAGGAAGAGGCCGACCACGTAAACGATGGACGCAGGGAATAACAAAGTCCATGGGAATATCAATACATAAAGCCCATAAACGGGCATTCTCCCGCTGTTTAAACTTCACCTCGACACCGCAAGGTACAAGAGGAACATGATAGATGAGATGATGAGATAAGATGAAAACACAGATGAAATCTATTTCAACAATATGTGAATGTTCAACTTAAAACGCAGATGAGAGCTAGTTCAACCTATTGCAAATAATGGTCAATGGAAAATACATATGACAGCTATTTCAATCAAATTTCGATACCATTCATCTGCGTTGATGCAACTGTTAATGCCTCTTGTACAGCACAATGTGTTTTTTCCCTAAGAGCTTGCGGTGTAGACTTTGGTCTTATGAGGAGCTACTTGTGCGTGTACCAACGCACGAAACAACAAGCGAGAACTGTTTTGAAAAGATTAAAACATTCTGGAGGAATATGATATCCCACCGGATAAGCTTGTCTTTTTCTCCATAAGTGCTATCAGAGTGAAATTGCTAAATAAAGTGCATGAAATACACACAGATTTATCAATACCAATGCTCAGACATTAACATTGCACCATGCCATCTAATCGTAGTATTAAACCAGCCGCAAACGGGCATTACAACATCACCAGTTTAGACAGTTGTTGGATGACAGTGAATTTGGAGGTGCGCATTTTAAAACTGAAATATATTAGTTGTGATGTCACAAACTGGTACATCATCATCATCATCATCATCATCATCATCATCATCATCATCATCATCATCATCATCATCATCATCATCATCATCATCATCAAGTGCCCCACCAGCTGGCGTATGTGTCTATGCCTCTCCACAGATCGCGGTCTTTGGTGTTCTGGATCAACTGTGTTGATGCTATTCCTCCATACTACAGTCTCAATCCATCCAGCATCATTTCTCTTGGACGGCCTCTGCCTCTCTCCCTCTTCATCTTTCAATTCGTCACGATGTTCTCGACGGGAGTTAGATATATAAATACTTAGTGGAATAACAATCTCTCCGGATATAATAACGCTGTTTTGTTGTTTATGACCCTAATATGCACTTACTTTTTCAAATGCACCCCCACATATTAAAAACAAAATCAATAACGGTCATCGAAGATTTATCTTCCCTTCTCAAGTATAGATTTTGATGAGGATTCGAGAGTTGCGGTACATCATGAGGTTCCAATTTGTGACGCCAGCCGGACTATTTTAATAAGGATGTATAAGACAAAGCATACGATACTTCTGAGGAGTGGTTCCTGAAATAATATTCGAAATGAACCTGATACACTACTCATGAATCATCATACCGGACTTTCATTCGCTGTTGAATTTCTATAAGTTTCACCCTTGACTGATCGAAAAATCGGATAACAGAACACTGCTTTCCTCTTTGGTGCATGAGCGATGTTAATGCGTAATACTTATGACGTTCTTAACAACAATATTGACAGGTTACAAGACAATAATATAGTTATTGTAATGTGTATCACACTTTTACGATGTTAATTTGAAGCCCCTCGTATACTGATGGCAGAGCAATCATATGTTGTATGCATACAATGGGCGTGTTCCTTGTGCAGCCCAAAATAACTGACATGGCCTCTTTTTGTATGCGTTCCCGCTTCTCCAGTCCGCTTTGCGACATTGTCAGCAACCCCAGACCATACTCAGAAACTGAAGTAACTAATTGTTGATAGGTAGTTTAAACCAGCCAACCAAACGTACAGGAAGCACTTCTAGAAGAGATTTGACGCGCTAAGGAGAAAACCGAAAGAAATCTGGAGCGATGATTAAATTCCTTTCGCCTAGAGTTAATTAATGTTATTATAATGCCTTGTGATTACTGTAACTGTGATCATGTACCACAATGTGGATTAAAAAAAAACTAAGCTTGAAGAGAGGGAGAAATGGTTAAGAATATGAGACTTAATAAAGATGTTCTGGAAGCAAATCAAGAAATGCAAGAAAATACAGTGACAGTGAAAAATATTTACAATGCAATAGCTAAAATACAGCGTATAAATGAACAATGGGAAATGTTAAGGTACTCCATTCATCAAACAAGCAAAAAATATTATCGGAGAGAAGCTAAAAGGCTAAGAAGAAATAAAATGGATTTCTGAAAACCTCTTAAATTTGATGAAGTAAAGAAAACAGAATAAAAATGACAAATAAGAGTATGATAAGATAAATAACATTTTTTTTTTTTAAATAAGAGAAAAATGCGTGAAGGCAAAAGAAAGTTGGTTAAACGAGCAGTGCAAGAAAATTTAAATTCTATTAAAGATGTAAAAAAAAAAAAAAAATTATGCACAGACAAATCTGTGAGCTCAAGAGAAGAAATAAAAAAGAGTATATTCAGGGTGTTTGAAATAAAAAACAGGACAGATATTATTAGAGAATCGTGCTATAATGAAGAGGTGGAAGGAATATATAAGAGAATTATATGATGGAGAACGGGAAGAATTAACAGAAGAAAGTAACTTAGAAGGTCCATATATTCTAAATGAAGAAGTTGCTGACGCTGTCAATCATATGATGAAAGGAAAAACACGTGGGCCAGGTGGAATCACAATAGAAGAATTAGAAGTATTGGGAGAATTTGGAGTAGATGTTATTGGAATGTTATTTACAGCAGTGGATATTCACCGAGTGAAATACTGCAATTTATAATTATAGCTATACTAAAAAACCAGGAGCAATTGAATGCGAAGACTTTTGTACAATTAACTTTATAAACCATGTCACTAAGCTTCTACTCAGAATTATAATGAGGGGAACAAGAAAGAAAATAAAAATGGAAATTGGTGAAGAGCAGAATGGGTTTGTGGAATGAAAGGGTACAGACAATGCAATATATACATTACAAACACTAATAAAAAGACCACTAGAGACACAGTAAACCATATATTTGTACTTCATGGATTATACCAAGGAATTTGATAAAGTAAATGATGATGAACTGATTAACATGTTGAAAGATGTCGACATTGATGGGGAGGATTTCAGACTATTAACAAATAATTACTGGAACCAAGTAGCAGCAAATTAAAATGGGAAATAAAGAGGGCAATTATGAACAAATATAAATAGCAGTACGACAGGGATGTGTTGTGTCACCGGATCTCTACTCCCTCTATAGCGAAATAATAACGAGAGAGATTGAAGAGAATACTAATCAGAGGTTGTAATATAAACAATATACGCTATGAAGACGACACAGTATTGGTGGTGGATAATGCAAGAGATCTGCAACAATTGTTAGACAGAATTGTAGTGACAGAGAGTGCAAACAAAGGACACCCCTTGATTATAAAGAAGACAGTTACAATGATGATATCATGGAAAAAGATGACACCACAATTTGAAATGGAAATAGACGGGACAATTCTTAACCAGTTGGATAATTTTAAATACCTAGGGGGCATTTATAACGTTAGATGGACAGTGCACAACTGAGATAAAGAACAGAATAAGGCAGACAAAAGCTGCATTTCAGAAAATAAAAGATTATTGTGCAATAAGTACTATCATGGAATGCAATAGAGTGCTTAAGTCCGGAAAGCGTGGGCGGTCATGACTCGCCGTTTTACTTGATCACCAGAGTCGTGGATCAGCTCCGTGTTCCTGTCTCGAACAAGCCCTATGGCCAAGCCATCCAGGTATTTACTTCTCAGTCTTCCCCTTGGTCTGTTCCTTTCGATCTTGCCAGTTGTCATCAAGTTCTCTAATTCATTTCTTCTCATAACATGTCCAAAAAATGTTGACTGTCTATGTCTAATTTCTCTAATCAATTTACGATTTTCATTTATTTCCTGTAGTACTTGGTCATTGGTTTTTCTGTCTGTCCATGGTATTCTTTGCATTCTCCTCAGAAACCACATTTCTACAGCCATCAGATGTTTTTCAGCTTGACTGCTCATTGTCCATGTTTCACATTCACCCAACAGTACAGGCTCTATGTAGCACCTCAACACTCCTTTTCTCGTTTCAGTTGACATCTTTTTATTGGTCAGTATGTTTGTTTTTTTTAAATCCGGATAAAGGCTACTTTCGCCATGGCGATTCTTGTTCTAATCTCTTCAAGGCATCTCCCATCAGATGATATGACTGTTCTGAGATAATTGAACCATTTACTTGATGAAGAACATTCCCCTTTACTTGTATATTATATTGTGACATTTCTTTCTTCCTAGTGACGACCATAATCTGTGTCTTTTTACGATTTAATTCTAACCCCAGTTGTTCACTGTGCAACAATCGCATCTACTAATTGTTGCAGATCCTGCTCATTGTCTGCAGTCAGTACTGTATCATCTGCATATCTAATGTTATTGATGTTTCGTCCTCCAATGATAATTCCATTTATATCTTCCATATTTCTAAAAATATTTTCACTGTATAGGGAAAAAAGGTCTGGAGACATTACACATCCCTGTCTCATACCTCTCTTAATAGGCTAATATTGTCCCACTTCATTATCAATCCCGATGACAGCTTCTTGTTTCCAATATATGTTTTTTGTAAGTCTCGTGTCTTTCCCATCAATATTTAGATCTGCAAGCATATCTACCATGTTGACATGTCTTACTCTATCGAAAGCCTTTGTGTAGTCAATAAAGCAAAGATGTATATCTTTGTTTACTTCTAAAGAACGTTCAATAACTGATCGCAGCATATACACAGCATTTACTGTACCATTTCCTTCTACAAACCCACATTGTTCTTCCCCTATTTCAGGTTGTATTTTCTTCCTCATTCTATACATGATAATTCGTAGCAAAATTTTCTTGGTGTGGCTCATTATACTAATTTTTCTGTGTTGATCACATTCCAAGGCTCCTGATTTCTTTGGGCTTGCAATAAATAGAGAATTGCATAATTCAGAAAGTATATCTCCGGTATCATATAATGTATTCAGCAGTCTGGTGACTTGATCTATTCCATATTCTGCTAAAGCTGTAATCATTTCTGTTGTGATGTTATCTGAACCGGCGGTCTTGCCAGCTTTCATACGTTTAAGAACATTCCGAACCTCCATCTTCAAAATTGGCGGTCCTTCATTATTATATCGAATATCATACTGTTCATCTCTGTTATCATCATAGAGGTTTTTCACATAATCTGACCAATCATGTTGAATCTGATATTTTTCTATTATCTTTAGTATTTAGACAGCCGGCTGATGTTCTTGTTCTTTTATTAGTAAGTTCCTGAATTCTTTTGTCCACTAATTTGGTATTTTGACTGTTGTGTTGTTTTTCAATTTCTACACAATTTTTCTCAAGCCATGCTTCTTTTGCCTCCTTACATAATATTCTGACTTGTCTGTGAATTTCTTCATATTTGGCAGGATTATTTTTGTTGAATCTTCTTGTTTCCATTAGTTGTAAAATTTCTTCAGTCATCATTTCTTACGACCCACCTTCATTAATTTTGGAATCGTTCTTTGTGCAACCAAACTGATAGAATTCTTCAACATTTCCCATTGATCATCCACATTTTGAAATAGATCTCTAGATCAGACAATATATAAAATCTGTTCTGTTTTTTATGTTGCATTTATTTTCTATTTTCTTGTCATTTCTCAATGTACACAAATCATATTTAGTGTTTCCTGTTATATACTTATAAGTAATCTGTGGTCGCTATAGCAATCAGCACTGTGAACTGTTTTGCACTTGTTAACGCATTTCGAAACCTTCTGCTAATCAAAATGTAATCAATCTAGTTTCTATTCCTGCTATCAGGACTCCTCCATGTCCATAATCTTCTAGGGTGTTGTTTTAACCAGGTGCTTCCTACAATCATTTCCTGCTATTTTGCCCTCTCTATGAGTCTGTATCCTCTTTCGTTTCTCTCTCCCAAACCATGGTTTCCTACTGTGGATCCATCACCTTGATTTCCTATTTTTGCATTGAAGACACCTATTATAATGTTTATTTCTGAATTTTTACATTTCTCATGGAAGATACTTATAATATAGTAACATATTGTGATAGCGCCAAACCAACGAAATTTTGGTTTGGTCTATCTCGAGTTAAAAACCTGGCCACGCCGGAAACGCCACTTGAAACAAAGACCCGAGGCCATTTTTCCTTGTAGCAGCCAGCCACGTCGGGTTGTGCTGGTGAGAGATGTTGGCCCGGCTTGTTGATAGGAACAGAAGTGCTGTTCTGATTGTATTGAGATGTGGGAACAATTCCCTGAAGAGAGCTGTAGTCAACTAATGCCTTGGTAAAACTGAGCGGCTGACTAGTTAGTGTCAGCAGGCCTGGGTTCTTGGTGGGATAGTAAATTGTGTCACAACTCTTGTTTATGTCGCGTCTTGGGGTTTATGTTGTGTAACCTATGTTTTTGTAGTGCCTTATTGTCTGTGCAGTGTTGCTTGTGTCAAAGTTCTTTATAGTGTCAGTCTAACCAGCCATTGTTTGGAACACCTGTGTTGTGGTACTTGGTGTACCCTGTTGTCTTAAGTGCTGCTGATTGGTTAGGGGTTACCCACTGTGGTGATTTGATATATACAGTTGTCTATTGTATCTGTTATTGACATGCAATGTGCTGTTAGAAGAAATAAATAAAGAGCTTGTTTATTTGTCCTTGATTTGTTTGTTTAGTCTCTCTTAGTTTTTACAACCACTATTTCTACCATAGTCTAACACCTTAGTTCATTGCTTGGGCTCTAACATGGTGTTTCCTGTGTGAGCATCTATAAAATAGTTTCTGCCCCTGTCCGAGATCTCGTATATCTTCTTATCTAATTACTATAATCTTTTTTTTTGTCGGTTGAGGCGATGTGAGGTTCTCTCTCTTTTCACTATTTTTCTTCTTTGGCCGTAACGAAGTCAGAACTACTCTTTACCTCTTAGCACCGTAGTGAAGGAAGCATCAGTCTTTATGATTGTCTCTCTTTCTCTTTTACCATCGACTACAAAATGGCGACCCCGACGAGATATTGTGGCAGCCTTTGAATTGTTCTGTTAGAATTGTTTTAGTATCTAGTGATTGTTTTGTGTGATAGGTCAGTGTTTATGTTTGTGGTGCCCATTGTCTTTGAGTTGTGACATTAGAACCCAGGTTTGCTGCTGAGATCCCCCGGGTATTGCTGCATCAGAAAGGAGTCCCCTGTATGGTGAGTGGGCTCAGATAAATTGCCTCCTAGTACACCTCCACTGTATCTTATCCAGAGCAAAGATGGCTCTGCCTTCAGCGTTAGGGACCGTAGTTCCCCTTCCAGTTGGTGCTCCTGACGTCACAGGGCCCAATGGTGAAGTCAGGTACATAGTGGCACCTGTAAAGATAGAAGTACCTTGTTTTGGCCGGCAAGGTGGGCCAACTGTTGAGAAGTATGTGAGGAAGGTGAGATCTGCCTGGAGGGCTAGTGCGGTGTGTGATGAGAACAGAGTTGACATCATTTCGGAAAGTGTTGCTCCCAGTGTATGGGCGGAACTTGAACTTAGGTCAGCTTGTAATGACCCTGAGGAGATGCTGCAGACCATTCAGCAGGTGTATGGAGAGCAGCGCAGCATGGTGGAACTTGCTGCAGCTTTCTTCCAAGTGAAACAAGATGCTGGGAAATCCATCATGGATTTCTCTCACCGGGTCCACAAAGCCTTTCGTTTGGTGCTGGAAGCTCAGAGAAAGAGGGGCATGGTTGCTTGGGATCCAGTGATCCTAAGAGACTGGTTTGTTGCAAAACTACATAATGTTCTCAGCAGGAGGATGGCAGAGGAGAGGATATCGCAAGACCCTTCAGTGACTTTCCTCTGTGTTAGAGACTTGGCCATGCGATGGGCTGATGTTTCATTAGCTCCAGAAGTCTGTGCATACCAATATGTCAAACCTCAAGATTACAGTTCAGAGAGGTGGCCCCATGCCAGTGGTGGGTGTCAAGAGGCTCAGCATGATGATGTGGTGTTGGAGGAACTTCGAGCTAAGCTAGGTCGGATGAGAGTCTTAGCTGATTCGTTGCTGCAGCCCAAGGTACGACGCAAGAGGTGCAATGTTTGTCAAAGTCGCACCCACCTACAGAACAGGTGTCCGAAGAGAGGGGTTAGTGTTATTCAGAACCCTTCTGGAGTCAATTGTTGCAAAGCATTTGCCAACGTAAGCCACCGAGACCAGCAGGGCCTTAAGCGACAACAGAGTCCGCCCCAGGTTGATTCTTCTAAAGGATCAGCCCCAGCAGTTCAGGTGGGTGCATTGTCAACTTCTGATAGCCGGATGGTTATGCGTGGCAACCAGAGAAATTTCTTTTGCAGGAAGAGGCGGAGGAGGGGATGAGGGAAGTCTCCTGGTGTCAGTGTGGTCGACCAGTTAGGTGTTAGAAATGTGACAGGTGGACCGTGTATTGTGACTGGTGTGAGGCAAAATTTGCTGCATACCGATATGTCAACTCGTGACTTTGTGCAAAAGGGGATTGTGAAAGACCACCAGCAAGAACTTTTGCCCGTTAGACATGGTTGTGAAAGATAGACTGTTTTCATCTGTTTAGGAATCCCAGACTTTTGGATTGACAGCCTTAGTGTAGTTAGTTAATTATCAGTTATGTTTTGCTGTTTTTATGTATTATGATTGCAGGTAGATGGTGTCATGTGGTGACATGTTTTTCTTTTAGAGTGCAAGAACACCAGGCAGACCAGGTGAAAGGGGGAGGTTCTGTTGCTCATATGGTGTTGCCATTACCATCATGTCCAGTAAGAGAGTAGCTTCCTGGGTGAATTCATGAGGTGGGATATTGTTGAGATAACAATGTTTTGTTGACCCTGTATGGGGTGTTCCTTTGTGTTTATATCCAGGTTATAGGTGACACAGGATGAAATGTTCCTTTTTAGTGTAAGGGTACAGAGTGTTAGAAGCACAAACCACCTAGGTACTCCATTAGCTGCAGGAAGCTTACATTTGATCTGAAGAGACAAATGGTATTATTTTTAACTACATTTTGTGTTGAATTTCCAGAGTTAAGGGAAGTAGTAACCAATATAAAGGTTACTGGTTTAATGTTTATGTAGCTTTTATGTTTGATTAATTATTTTTATGTAAGAAGTGAGGGTTGTATTCATTTTGTTATGATTGGTGCTCCTATAGCAGAAGAGCTATTTTTCATCACTGATATTATTTTAGTCATTAGTACCAACAACTGAGTTAGTATAGTTTATACTTTTGTGTTCAGATTATTGGTATTTGGAACTGACTGATGCCTGGTGATGTAATCTACACTGTTTCACATTGTAAGTGATGTATGAAAAGAAAAAGACTATTTTTTTTTAGTGGTACTCTTCAGGGATATAACCAGCAGTTTAGGTTTTGGAGGAGGTAACGTGTGACATAGATTTGTTTTGCCTTTGTCATTTTGATGGCGGTTTGTGTAAATTTCATTGAATCCTTGGTTCATTGATGATTGTTTTTGGGTGTGGTCACAGGTGACTTTACTTTTTTTTTTTTTGGTATTTGTCATTTTGATGACGGTTTATGTGTAGATGTTAGTACTTGCTTGCTTGATTAGTGATTTTACTTTTTGATGTGGTTACTGAAGACCAATGATTTTATTTTGAGGTGAACTAGCTAGATGGTAACTTTTAAAGAGATAGTTGGGGTGAGGAGATATGATGGTACATTTCTTTTGTCGGGACGACAAAAAAAGTAAGGGATTGGATATGTGATAGCGCCAAACCAACGAAATTTTGGTTTGGTCTATCTCGAGTTAAAAACCTGGCAACGCCGGAAACGCCACTTGAAACAAAGACCCGAGGCCATTTTTCCTTGTAGCAGCCAGCCACGTCGGGTTGTGCTGGTGAGAGATGTTGGCCCAGCTTGTTGATAGGAACAGAAGTGCTGTTCTGGTTGTATTGAGATGTGGGAACAATTCCCTGAAGAGAGCTGTAGTCAACTAATGCCTTGGTAAAACTGAGCGGCTGACTAGTTAGTGTCAGCAGGCCTGGGTTCTTGGTGGGATAGCAAATTGTGTCACAACTCTTGTTTATGTCGCGTCTTGGGGTTTATGTTGTGTAACCTATGTTTTTGTGGTGCCTTATTGTCTGTGCAGTGTTGCTTGTGTCAAAGTTCTATAGTGTCAGTCTAACCAGCCATTGTTTGGAACACCTGTGTTGTGGTACTTGGTGTACCCTGTTGTCTTAAGTGCTGCTGATTGGTTAGGGGTTACCCACTGTGGTGATTTGATATATACAGTTGTCTATTGTATCTGTTATTGACATGCAATGTGCTGTTAGAAGAAATAAATAAAGAGCTTGTTTATTTGTCCTTGATTTGTTTGTTTAGTCTCTCTTAGTTTTTACAACCACTATTTCTACCATAGTTTAACACCTTAGTTCATTGCTTGGGCTCTAACATGGTGTTTCCTGTGTGAGCATCTATAAAATAGTTTCTGCCCCTGTCCGAGATCTCGTATATCTTCTTATCTAATTACTATAATCTTTTTTTGTCGGTTGAGGCGGTGTGAGGTTCTCTCTCTTTTCACTATTTTTCTTCTTTGGCCGTAACGAAGTCAGAACTACTCTTTACCTCTTAGCACCGTAGTGAAGGAAGCATCAGTCTTTATGATTGTCTCTCTTTCTCTTTTACCATCGACTACAATATAAAGGCAGGAAATCAGACCCCTTCCAAATAACATCTGGCTTGAAACAGGGTGATGCACTATCGCCGCTACTCTTCAATCTGGCTCTAGAGAAAGTTGTAAGGAAGATAAAGGAGGAATGTGATAATGGAGGAACATCCAAGCTGCTTGGTTATGCAGATGATATAGATATTATAGGGCAAAGTGAACAAAAGACATTGGAAATATTGACTCACTTAAAGGAAAAAGCCCAACAGATGGGGCTGGTTTTCAACCAAGATAAGACAGAATATATGGTAATTTCAAGAGACGGAATGGCTAAAAACTCTGGCCACATACAAATAGATAATATGACCATTAAAAGAACGGAAACATACAAATACCTGGGTACAATCTTCAACTGCTCCAACATCATAAGGGAAGAAATACAAACTAGAATCAACTCTGGAAATAAGATATACTATGCACTACAACATCTACTAAAATCAAAGGCGCTAACTCGTAACACCAAAATCACAATATACAAAACACTGATCAGACCAGTTGTGCTGTATGGCTCTGAAACCTGGAGTACAACGAAAGGAGACGAAGCCTTGTTACAAACCTTTGAGAACAAAATTTTAAGACGCAACTTTGGACCCATTAGGGATACACAAAGTGGAGAGTGGAAAAGAAGAAGTAACAAAGACATTTATGATCTGTTTAAGTCCCCGCTAATCACTGGTATCATGAAGGCTAATAGATTACAATGGCTGGGGCATATAGAAAGAATGGAAGATAATAGGGAAACAAAACTCGCTTACACTCAGGAAATAAATGACCGTAGACCCCGAGGTAGACCAAGAAGACGGTGGAGAGATAATACATGTACAGACCTACAAGCACTTGGAATCAACGACTGGCAAGAGAAGGTCCACCAGAGAGACGAATGGAGACGGATTGTATTTGCAGCAAAGAACCTCAATGGCTCGGAAAGCTGAAGAAGAAGAAGAAGACTCTGTGTCATTATAAAATTCCTCTACACTATCTTCACTGAATTCTCCTGTTGGGGCATACATTTGAATAACGTTTATGCTAAAAGGTCTGCCGCTTAATTTAACTAGTAGAACTCTGACGCAGGGAACTGTCAAAAGCTACGGAGAGCACGCCTGATAAAAATGCTTGTCGAAGTGGGATGTACTGAGCCACAGGCTTGACAAAACAATGCAACTAACACAGTTAATCCACGATGCACAAATTAAAACAAATCACAATGGTTCTAATCCTTTGAAGTCCAACCAGGCGACGATAGTGCGGGGCTCCCTGTCTCGAGGAAGTCCACCCAATGCTACTGCTGTTCACCTTCCAGTGTGGTGTGGAGTCAAGGCACGGAAGGACAGGGAAAACAAACTATTGACCAAATACCCCGGACACTCGACATACTTCAGTGGAATGCCGAAGGAATTTTCAAACAGAAAGTCCCCCTAACAAATAGTCTTCATAAAGATATAATAAATGTGGCATGCATACAAGAGACACACTTCAACGCCCATCACAGATTTTCAACCAGAGGATGTCAGGCCACGTGTTTCCACCGCGAAGGACACCAATACGTAAACGAAATACAATATCTTGTAGTGAGGTATCTGTCATCTTTGACAACCAAGCGGAAATTACAGGTGTTGAGACGAATTAAACTTGTACTTATAAACTATAAGCACTCACTAATTCTGTACAACAGTGGGAGTAAAATAGTATGAGGGAATCGTCAATGTAGAGTTCATGCAGAGAACTGAAAAACATCCTGTGAATCATGAGGTGATAAAAAAAGGCGCAGGCGCTGAAAAGGACATACATTGAAAAAACCTGAGGTCAAAGTAATAAGACAATCTCTTGTCTGGAACCCATAAGGCAAACGAAAAAGCGGGAGACATAAAAACACTTGGAAAAAAGAATTATAGACAGAGATGAATAATATTGAGAGGACATGTAGAGAGCTGCAGGAGACAGAAAAATATTTGACGTCTAGGCATGGTTTGATTCAGGGCCTTAGCCTCAGTGGGGGATAAAGCGCAACATCATCAACAACAGCAACAACAGAAGAAGGAGAAGAAGCAGAAGCATAATAAGAATAAGAAGCAGACAGTGTATGCAAATCACTGTTCCATGTCCACTACTGTCATCGCCTTCAGTGCATTAAATTCCTTCTTGACATATGACACTGCCTGTCCCACGTGGCCTTTGAAAGACAAACTACTATTAAATATTATTCGAGGTATTTAATCGTGTTCTCTGACGTGATGGGACTGTCATTTATTGTGATGTCCAGGACCTCATGCCCGGCAATTGTGCTATTAAAAGAAAAAGAATACCGTAACACGGGTGCTTTTTAATGGTTGATGACGACAGCCTTGTCCATGCACCATTTGCTTCCATTATCAACCTCAGCATGTATTTCTCTAGATACTTCCATCCTGTTTCTCTCACGTCTGTAAATACCAAAATACGTCCAATACCTACTGTCTCTATCACACGTATAATGCTTGTGGAATAAAAAAAAAAAGCTAGTTGCATATCCTTTACAGGACGTCGCAGTCAACATCAGCATTTTTTTTTTTTGCTGTTATGATCTATAGGCAAGTTTACGTTTGGTAGTTAAACATTGCTTTCTGTACGACCGATACCCATCCATCCATCCATCCATCATGGGCGGTCATGCGCTGCCATCTCACTCGATCACCAGAGTCGTGGATCAGCTCCGCGTTCCTGTCTCGACCATGCCATGTGGCCAAGCCATCCAGGTATTTACTTCTCGGTCTCCCCCTTGGTCTCTTCCCTTCGATCTTGCCAGTTGTCACCAAGTTCTCCAAGTCATTTCTTCTAACATGCCCAAAATTTTTTGACTGTCTGCGTCTTATTGACTCTAATCAGTTTACGATCTTCATTTGTTTCTTGAAGGACCTGTTCATTAGTTTTTATGTCTGTCCATGGTATTCTCTGCATTTTCCTCAGAAACCACATTTCCATAGCCATCAGCTGTTTTTCGCTTGACTGCTTATTGTCCACGCTTCACGTCCATACAAAAGCACAGGTTCTATGTAGCACCTCAACAAACCGATACCCATACCATTTCGTAAAAAAAACCAACATAAGGCGGTTTTCTGCCTAATCGCCCACAGCTGTATTTAGAATGCGGGTATGCGAGATTACGAACTGCGTCCGTAACACCTTAGCCACGGATTCGGGGCTTGTGTAATAGCACAGGCGAAATGACACACCCCTGTGGTAACACTGGCGTAATACTGCAGAGTTCTGAGCTCCAAGAGCCCATCCGCAGGGCTACCTTACATTCGTATAGTAACCAACTGACGATCCATGGACAGATCTTCATACGCATCATCATCATCAAGTGCCCTGCCAGCTGGCGTAAGCGTTCATGACTTTCCACAGATCTCGGTCTTTGGTGTTCAGGGTCAACACTGTTGTTGATATTCCTCCATGCCACCGTCTCAATCCATCCAGCATCATTTCTCTTGGTTGACTTCTCCCTCTATTTCCCTCGATCTTTCCAGTCGTCAAGATGTTGTCCAATGCCTCTCTTCTAATCACATGACCAAAGAAAGCTGTTTGTCTCTTTCTTATTGTTGCATATAATATTCTAGTTTCATTAGCCTCTTTCAGGCAATCGTCGTTACTTGCTCTGGCAGTTCAAGGAATTCGTGACATTCGTCTTAGGAACAACATCTCTATTGCTTCCAGGTTCTTCCTAATTCGTTCATTTACATTCTAAGATTCCTTACCATACAGCAAAAGCAGGTTCTATATAGCACTTCAGCACTCTTTTAAGATACTTTTCATTTTCTGAAATACGGCTTATGCTTGCCCTGCTCTGCTCTTAATTTCTGTTGTTTTGTCAGATGTTATAAAATTCCCCCCTCCCCTCACAGGGGAGATGGGGTGGAAGCAGGAGTAGCAGTAACTACAGTTGCAGTAGCAGCAGCAGAAGAGAAGAAGAAGCCAGGGGCGTCACTAGGGGGGTGCGGGGGTGCGGGCCGCACCGGGTGACACCATCAAGGGGTGACACCAAAATAAAAGAAATTGCAAATTTGACAAAGCAGACATAGCAAAATAACAAAAATTTAACTTTGTCCGAGTTTGTCGAAGTTCTTTATTTATGTTTTACCTGAAGTATTGAAGTTATATTGTTCAATTTGTTTTCTTTCTTATGTCCTTATTAACTTTTTGACTTATTTTACAAACATTACTATATGCGATTATATATGGTACAGGAACACTCGGAAGAAGACCATGGTGAAAGTCTAGAGTGGTGACACCAAGAGTTTACCGCACTGGGTGACACCAACCCCAGTGACGCCACTGGAAGAAGCTTTTGTTTTCTAATTGCGTTGTGTTGTTTATCTGTTTGTTGGGTCAATAAGGAACTTTTCGTGAAGGGAAACGCCAGTTACTTTTTTTTAGCTTGTTGATTCTGTACAACTATTTCTATACCATATATTGCTACTATTACCTTCCCTTCTCTACCTTTCTTGAAAACGTGCTTCCCAGGCAACGGCCAATGGTGCGTATATGTAAACAAATGAATGCCTGTATCGTGTAATTACCATACAAGCTGGATTACCTTGTGCAAATACCATGCCTGGGTTAGAAAAATATGTTAAGTGTAGCCATTGAACATATCGGGGCGTTATCAGGCCACTAGATACTTCAAATAAACAGCTTGTAGCTACACAATCACAGTGCCATTTTCAGCGGAAATAAATTAGCTATTAATAATAATTACTCCGACACTGTTGCAAACAGCTTATCAACAAGGGGAGTAAGGAGCCGATTTCAGTGCATAACGACTCGGTGATGTCCCCTTTCTAATATGGTGGAAATGTGTCTGCAAGAATTAATTCTTATATGTTAAACTCTATTTATATGTTACCCAGATGGGTCTCGGTAGGGTAGTGATTAGGCGCTCGCCTACTAGCCCGGTTGTCATGTGTTCAAATTTGCATTGAGGTGGTTCTTTAAAAAAATCTACCTCGGCTCCATGGTCGACCCATCTAACATTTATTCGTTCAGTAGCATGTCCTTTGCAGAACTTCGCTCCCATAACTGTCCGGAAAATTTCTCAATCATAAGCAAGATGTCCAGCGTCCTATACACCTATCTGGAGATCATCTGCAACACCCTGCACCCAACTTCTCTTTGGCCTTCCTCTTCTTCTCTTTCCGGGCATATAACCCTCCATAATTGTTCTCTCCAAACTTTCAAGACGTTTCAAAAGACTAAAATATTTCAATTTTCTTTGTTTTATCTTCTTTAGTAGCCAACCTTCTTCAATATTCAGCTCTTGCCGTATGGATGCATTTGTTCTTTTCTGTATCCAAATTATTCTATAACACGTCTATAACATTTATATTAAAAGGCATTTATGAGCTGTTCAGCTTGTTTAGTTGGTGTCCAGGTCTCACAGACGTATGTTACATGAGAGCTCTTAAAATATCTAATTTTTGTCGTTCTATTTGTCCCCTTCCAAAATTCATTCAGTTGTTTTAGTTTTTGAAGATCAATAGATATTCGTCTTTTAATTTCCTTCATTGTGTCACCATTGTTGGTAATTAATGACACATGATATGCGAAATCTTCCACCACCTCCAAATTGCCCTCATTAACATATATTTTCTTCTCCACATTAGTTTTATCTGTATGCATTATCTTTGTTTTTGTTATTTTAAGATATAAGTTGTGATTTTCACTATTCTTTCGGGTTGAGGTTATTAGTTTTTCTATACCATTCTTTGAAGGGTACCAGGAAATAATGTCTTGTAAAATAAAAGGTGTCCGGAGATACATTGACCATATTACTCCTGGAATGTAGATTAGTCTATAAAACTTAACACTTAATACTCAATTTAATAATTGTTATCACTGCACTCTTCTAGTGTTGTTTGTGGAAAGTGACAAACATTACAGGAATATTCGCGGCCTCTATTGAGCCTTCTGGTATGATTCATGCGGGGAGACGAACATTATAGAATATAAGGGTTTTCGTCTCGAGAGTTCAGAGGACTGTGTTGAGTCTGTGTGATCTGTGAGAGGTGACCAATATTATAATAGTATCCGAGTATAGGGTTCTGTAGACTGTGTTGATTGAGTCATCTAATGTGATCTATGTGGGGGAGACGAACATTATAGGTGTATCCATGTCGAGAGTTCAGAGGATTGTGTTGAGTTTTCTAATGTGATCTATGGGAGGTGACGAATATTATAATAGTATCCTAGTATAGGGTTCTGTAGACTGTGTTGATTGAGTCATCTAATGTGATCTATGTGGGGGAGACGAACATTATAGGTGTATCCATGTCGAGAGTTCAGAGGATTGTGTTGAGTTTTCTAATGTGATCTATGGGAGGTGACGAATATTATAATAGTATCCGAGTATAGGGTTCTGTAGACTGTGTTGATTGAGTCATCTAATGTGATCTATGGGAGGTGACCAATATTATAATAGTATCCATGACCATCAGAGTATCGCGGACTTCTGGCGTGGTCTATGTGAGAAGACGAAGGTTATAGGGGTAGACGTTGCAGTGACAGTAACCCTTTACAACAAATTAAACACAGGGATAGCTGGATATTAAACAAACAGACGTTAACTCATTCGACATATCGTCGCTAGCCTCTTTAAGTCCCCAAAATTAGTAATGCAACGTTTATTAAACATGCTTTGTTATGTAAAGTAATAAATATATAGGGCTTTTAATAGCCTGTGCGGTTATATCTGACTAGAGGATGATGTATGAGCAGAAAATCGCCAGCAGTACAACCTGACGTTCGTTTCAGTGGGTTCTTGTATCCATTACCTGTTGATGTAGTCTCCTTTCACCGAGTTCAGAATGATTTCTTACAGTATCCCCCAAGCTTGCTGTTAGAGGCCTTTCCTCCCAGATTGTGGTGTCTATCCAAAGCATTATCATATCTCGGTTGCGTGTATATTTGAATAGTAATTTTGGACGTCCAGTTTTTCCGTTACCATTTGCCAGAATATCCGTTGGAATGCCTCCAGATGACATGCAGCACACATGACCAAGCCATCGCATTTTATGCTGTCTAAGAAGCGTGTGCATAGCCATTTAACCAGTGTGTGAGAGCACTTCAATTACTCTGCCCTTCTAAGTAATTTCATGAATTAACACATATGTATTGTTTGGCAGCTGCGTTATTTTGTTATGAAATGGTATGGGTGCCGGTAGTTCAGAAATCAATGGCAAACTACTGAATGTAAACTTGCCCAGGAATAACGAACAGCCAAAATAATGCTGGGGTTGACTGCTACATCTGAAAAAAGATATGCTACTAACATAAACATTTTTTGGCGCTCTTAGAAGTAAAAGAAATACTTAGAGGCTCGAGGACGCACTAGACAACCTGTCGAAATGTCATTTGGAAGTGACCAGTTCGAATCCCGGTCAATAACCATAGCTTTCAATTTTTATATTGTCTGGTGCGTCCTAAAGCCTCTACTTCATTCTTCTACTATGAATGCCAGAAAATTCATGTGTTTTTACTTATGAACTGTCTTAATGACCTCAAAGGGTTCCCTAACTGATCTTTATGTGAAATTATGTTATGTGCGGTTAATCCTGGGGTGCACAAAGGACACACCAATTATTTGCATGAGGCATATCCTGGCGCTACCTACAATGACGGATAGGCAAAGGGTCCTTCAGGCCAAATGGTACCTGAGAGTTGCCGCAGACAGGGATCACCCGCTGCATGCAGCAATGGATATGGTAAAGGGTCATAGACTAAGACGAGGCAGGTCCTGGATGGCACAGGCAGAACTTTCTATAAGTCAGGTGTGTGATATAGAGACCATCAATCGTGAAAGAGAGTGGGTTGAAGTTCCGGATGACATGACGGACTGGCACAATGTAATAATAACACTGGGTCGTGAGTGCAGAGAATGGGCAACGGGCCGCACTGAGTTTGAATGCAACAGCTGATCCAGAGAAACACACATCAAGGTGACATAGTCATCTACACCGATGGGTCAGTGGTGAGAAACAGACGTAGTGGCTGGGGCTTTATTGAAAAGCTAATGGGCGAGTCTTGAAAAAGGAGAGCCTGGCATATGAAACTACCACCTCCAGCATGAGAATGGAGGTGGAGGCAGTAACAGCGGCATTCTGGTGGCTAGAGGAGAATATTGCAACACACGTTGTGTTCATTACGGATTAAAAGAATATGCTTAGCAAGGTGTAGAAAGGAATGTTTCGTGTGGAATGGCTCTCGTCGCTTCAGAGGTCACAGATTGTGAGAATTGTATGGATATTTTGCCCTGGCCATGTTGGTGTACGGGGTAATGAACAGGCTGATAGGCTAGCAGGGAATGCACCTCTTGGTGGTATTTAGCCTATGGACAAGGGGGAGGTGGTCGTACGCTTGTGGGACCAGGTGGAGAAGGCGGAGGAACAGATTGAGAACCCATATGTGGAAAGAATGAGATTGCGGGGGATCGGCAGGGGTTCTGGAAGAATCTCAAAACTGAGAGGGAAGAACAGGAGAACATTTAATCAGATAGAGGTGGGAACGATTAGCAGTATGACTCTTCGCTGGCTGTTGAACGAGGGGACTGAGCACGTATGGGAATGTCCTGAGTGCCGTGATGTCGGTTCTTGACTCAACAACTCAACTCTTTATGTGAAATACCTTCCAAGAGATGCCGACGATAAAATACAAACATGGTAAATAGAAAGTGCAAAGTGTTTACTCTTGCAAAACTTAAGTGGCCCAGGAAACAAGTGAAAACAGTAAACTGATTACAGAAATTAGACGTAGACAGTCACACTTTTACGGGCACGTTATGAGAAGAAATAAATTGGAGAACTTGGTGACAACTGGCAAGAATAAGAGGAGAAGAAGAAAGGGAAGGCAGAGAAGTAAATGCCTAGATTGCTTGGTCCCATGGTATGGTCGAGACTCTGAGACAGAACTGATCCACGACTCCGGTGATCGTGTGCGATGGTAAAACACGACTAACCTCGCTTATCTGCGTGGTACATGATGATGATGATGTTCTAATGAACATACTGGATATAACATTTGTATACAACAAGTGGTTCCATGTCAGATACTGCCTGCTGTGTTGTCAAGTTTTAGTGTAGTTTAGTTTAGTCGACGTATCAACATCACGGCAGGGACGCAGAGGTGTTTCCAAGGCACCAGGGCTTGGTTCTATACTGGCCAAGACCTACTGACGAGTCCTCGCCGAGCGTCCGGGGCAGATCCCTTTGGGGTCCTGGCTAAAGTCATTAGAATCGTTGATTCCTCCGAAGTCGGAGAGTGTCTGCCTGCACGGCGAGGAACTACCAGTCTGCACACCAATAAGCCAGACAAGGGACAACGGATACTCACGCAAACCTCATGTCCTGTATAACATCACACTGATATTGGACAACAGGATGTCTTCATCCGACATACATGACTTCACGCTGGAGTTCACAGCCAGCAAACACAAGCAAGCAAGCAACATCACGGCACACGTGTGTAACCCATAAGTGCTCCGTTCTACTCCTAACTCAAGTCTGAGTCCGAATCTCAGCTCAGTGCACAAACTCCGTAGCACAGACGAGGATCCTGAAATACTTTGTGTAGATTTTTAACTCGAAATTTTGCCCGGACAGCGCTGTTAGGCTACTTTTTTCGATTTCCAACTGTGAAGAGATTTTTTTAAAGCGCGCAACAATACACACGGGCGTCCGATCTCACTACCCAGAGACCAAGGAAAATTTTGTTACTAGAAGTCAACTTGAAAAAATCCCAATTCTCACTGGGGCTTGAACCCGGGACCTCCAGCAATCGAGGCGGACAGCATACCTCGAAACCACTCAGCCCCAATGTATGTTGTTACTTGTGTTGTCAAGTGTTAGGCCTGGACACATTCTAGATTACGGTACAATGAAACGAGTGATCAGTTCCCTTCCTCATCACGTTTCTTTTCCCGACAATTCAAAACACACCTTGTACTCAGTTAGTTGTCGGTGTCCATGTCAGAACTGTGTTGATAGGAGAACAGAATAGCAATATCGTCATCAAGTGCCATGCCGGCTGGCGTAGGCGTCCATGACTTTCCACAGATCTCGGTCTTTGGTTTTCTGGATCAACTCCGCTGATGATATTCCTCCATGCCACCGTCTCAATCCATCCAGCGTCATTTCTCTTGGTCTGCCTCTCCCTCTCTTCCCCTCGATCTTTCCCGTTGTCACAATGTTGTCCAATGCCTCTCTTCTCATCACATGACCAAAGAATGCTGTTTGTCTCTTTCTTATTGTTGTATATAATGTTCTAGTTTCATTAACCTCTTTTAGACTGGAACAAAATAAAGAATACATTTTTAGACGTAAAAAAAAGACATACAAATAAGGTCTTTAAAATGTCAATGTTGAAAACGAACTGCTGAACAAATAAAAACTGAAAAATATAAAACCTGGATAGCAAATAAAGTCATAACAGTCTACTGCAAATAACAGTGGTTGATTAAAGAAACAGAGTTACAGGGAATCAAAGGTATCAATGGTTGTAATAACATCAACAAAAATATGCCCAGAGATAAAACACTGGCAGAATATTCAGGCTGAAGGCAAGGATTTTTTAGATCGATTGGTGAAACCTTCACAGTGCAGTCGGATGATAGTTCTACAAGTTAAGCCCCTTCACAATGCCGACATCTTGGACAAGACATAACAAATGATTCACTGAAGAATGATTTCACCCTGTCACTGACACACAGACAGATGTACTGACTAGCAAAGTCATACACGATCTCAAAGAGTGAGGGGGGAGGGGGGGGGGGGAATGAGCGAGGGAGAGAGAGAGTAACAAGTACATAACCTGTTCCCATGTCTGGAGGCGTATTAAGTACGAGCTGGCTCTATACGCATATTTTAATAGACATATTATCACACCTGCTGTTTTTACTTCCCAGAATATTTCCTGGAACCCGTTTTAGGTGGGGTCGACCTGGGGGAGGGGGGGGGGGAATGTCCAAGTGCACTGACAGAAAAAATCCGAGCCGGCAGACAAACGTGCTAACCACTGCCGCTTCCGCATAAATAGAGATAGAGTTGAGCGAGGGGAAGAAGAGAGTAATAAAGATAGAGGGGGAACAAGAGAGAAAGATAGAGAGAAATAGAGAGAGGGGGAATAGAGAGCTAGAGTAGGAAGAGAGAAATAGAAATAGAGAGAAAAAAGATAGAAAGAGAGAGAGGAAGGGAGAGAGAAATAGAGAGAGAGAGCAAGGAGAGAGAGAGAGAGAGAGAGAGAGAGAGAGAGAGAGAGAGAGAGAGAGAGAGAGAGAGAGAGAGAGAGAGAGAGAGAGAAAATCAATCACATTCCTAAGCGTATCTGCAAGCCTTGGCCGAACCTAATAGCAAAACTATCGACAAGAAGTTGACTACTGGAATCCGCGACCAATGGTGCATTGACGATCTGACACTGTGTTAGGAACATGTCGTTATCTGCTGGCTGGCTGCATACTTCCACGTTTCTGGAACTAATTAAGTCACAAGTTATGTCCTGCGCTGTATGACAGACAGATCGCTGTAGAAACTAGCTGGCTGCATTGTCTCTATTTCGCTGTTCGTGATTGTGCACGGATCGGTTGGGGTAAATATGAAGCGTTGTGTTTTCTGTATGCCATCAATTAATTGTTAGTATCAATCGTTAGAAACCGCTTTGCTTTGATTTCGATGGTATGAGGTTGTTCAGAATGCACTGGCAAATTATTGAACTAACATTGCTTAGTAAATAACAAACAGCCAATAAATGCTGCGGTTGATTGCAGCGTCTTGTAAAGGGCATGCCACTAAGTTGACAGAACACAGGCGGCCATTGAAGTTACTTGAGGCAACATGTACATGTTTTGCTTGGCCCTCTTAGAAGGTACAGGTAGGCCCCGCTAAAAGTCGCCTCGGTATACGTCGTTTCGCTATAACGTCGTTGTTACATAGGGGACTAACTTCACTTTACGTCGCTACGTTTAGATCGGGATGTTGCTTGCGTGCTTGCTTGCTTGTGTTCGTTGGCTTGAGCTCCAACGCGAAGTCCTGTATGTCAGATGAAGGCATCCTGTTGTCCAACATCAGTGTGATGTCATACAGGACCTGAGGTTTGCGTGAGTATCCATTGTCCCATGTCTGGCTTATTGGTGTGCACATCGGGCTGCTGACATCGGTAAAGTCCATGGTTTACCTCCAACGACGGTAAGGACAATTCATGCAGGTGCTGACAAAATCAGAGCGGGTGCTAAAAACGTAACCCCTTTGAGTGCTTCCAAGATCACTTGTACCAAAAGTATTCTTATGGAGAACATGGAAGCACAATTGGCCATCTGGATTGAAGACCAGAACCAACGGAATATGCCTGTGAGCAAGATGGTTATCCAAGAGAAAGCAAAGTCTCTCTATGAAGATCTAACTAAGAAAGTGGGTGAGAGCAGTACTAGTTGTGCTGATGATAGTTTTTGAACGAATCGTGGTTGGTTTGAGCGCTCTAAGAAGCGTTCAGACCTGCACAACATTCAGACAACAGGTGAAGCGGCGAGTGCTGATACTGAGGAGGGTGGTTACTGTGCAGCATACATTGGACACATTTTTTGTTCAAGCAGTGAAGAGCAGGAAAAGAGACAGGAAGAGGTTACAGTTTCATCCTCAGATGAAGAGGCCGAATTTAATACCTCTACGTCACAATAACTCTACTACTTGTCCTCCAACCCACCTCTATTTAGCCAATAAACATCAACAACCATCAAAATAAACATTACTGTGGTACACAATACACTATATTTCATTTAATTCTATGGGAAATAGTGTTTCGCTATACGTCGTTTCACTTAACGTCGCGTTTTCCAAGAATGTAACCCCGACGTTAACAGGGGCCTACCTGTATAAGAAGGAAGACACATAGGCCTATATAAATATATGAGTCTAGCATCATATGCCCAATGCGAATTAATGAGTGTAGAAGACCCCAGTACTTTAAAACAAAAATTAGACAACATACACACACAGGCTGTGACCTAATAGAACTTCACTGTACCACAAAGAAGATAGCAGGAAAATATAATCAACCAAATGGACTGATCAAAAATACGTAGCAATGGGAAAGGTCTAACTAATATTAAAGATCAATTAAACAGATAGTCTGGAAACTTTTAAGAAATCCTGAATAGGTCAGTCCCAGAAGACTCTATCCAGTCTGGAAAATTTGAAATGGATGTAAACTGAGAGAAATCATCTTCAGAAGAAATTGGTAAAGATATCAAACTTCTGTAGGCAGGTCAGCATGGCCGAATTGTTAAGGACGCGTGTTCTTAAACATCCGGTATGCTGATGCCGAGGTATGGGGTTCAACCCCTACACCGGACAGTTGGACTAAAATGTTAACCTAGAATTAGGGCCGTAAAGTACAAGTACCTATGAAGTCGGAATAGGATCATCTAATGGCGAGGGACACCGTTAATAGGGAAAGTTATTCGACACACAACATTCAGTCCAGCACTACTAGAAGTAGTGTGTATAGACTACGTTTGAGTTCAAAGGGAGCGTGGAAATAAAAAAAAAAAACTTCTGTACGATGGGAAAGCTGCTGGTCTAGATAGCATACCAACAGAGGCAGTTAAAACTAGCTTACATTTTTTTTAAATATTGCATATCTCTTGCAGGACGCTGCAGTCAACGCCAGCATTTTTCATCTGCTGTTGATGTACTATGCAAATTTTACGTTCAGTAGTTTTGCCATTGCTTTCTGAACGACAGGCTCCCATACCAACACGTTATAACACAACGCGACACGGTCTGCTGCACAAATCGGTCGAGGCTGTGTTTCGAACGCCCGGTACGCGGCTCACGAACCGCGTTGGCAAGCCTTTATGAGCTGAATTATTTCACTGATTATTTAGCAGAATCTGGGAAACTAAAGAAGTATTGCCAGACTGAAGAGAATGGTATCTGATGAATATTCCAATGAAAGGGGGGGGGGGGAGGGGGCGGGCAATAGGAGTGTGATATTTATAGAGAAATAATATTACCTAAGGTTTCTGAGAAAATAATAAGACAGGTGTGGTTGGGGTTCTTGGTATTCTTGTGTATAGTGCAGAAGAAGAGATGGATTCTCACGGCCTGGAGAGAATGGTGCTGCAGGGAGTGACCAGAGGATCTGGCTAATATTAAAAAATCTGAGAAAAGGCCAGACGGACACAATCCAGTTTTTGTTTTCTCATAACGTGGCCCCCCCAAAAAAACGAGGACTGTGTCTCGAAGTGCCTGTCCTCTAAATCCAACGGGACCGTACACTCAAAGCAACTCAAATTGAACTCGTCAAAACAGATCAGAACAACAAAACATGTTCTATCTTACCAACTGGATCATGAACATATGGCAGATTCAAGTCGAGCAAACGTTTTCAGACGTACTTTTATTCCGCCGCAGGACAAAGTATATACTCTTGTAGAAACGTGAGCTGATCCCTATACGCAGGATCGGCGCTCACTTAAATAACATCTACTTACGAGCTCTAAGTCCAGCTCGCTGCCCTTGAGGCCTAATTATCCAAATCCTCAGTTCAATTGATTAAATAAAAGTCTAGGTATCCGCACCCGGTCTTTCTACTGTTGTGTTGTCTTTAATACATTCCTCTCCGGACTCCCAGCTGCTTCATCACGAAATTACCGCCTCCAGGTGTCACCTTCACACGGAGCCTTTTATAAACACATCCTTTCGAATCCACGAATTCACACCGTCCCCCGTTGCCGTCCAATGACGTTGTTTCCCTTTCCTTGGTTTCTCATATTTGTCGTCCAGTTTTGTGACTGTCTGGGAAAATCCAGTAAGGTCTCTTCTTTATACTTGGTGGCGCGTGTTCCGTTATGTGGCATAATGCCCCCTCCCAGATAAAAAAAATTATTTATAATTTTTTCTTTATATCTGTATATCTGTACGACTATCACAACAATTTTAACTACAACTGAATAGCACTTGGTTTTACCCCCTTATCTACCCTTAAAAAAAATAAAGCTACATAACGGGCACGCCCACCTGTCCAAACCCTCCGTTGGACGTCGTGTGGCTGATCATGGGCAATCAGACCAACTAATAAACATATTAGTCCCTACTTTGTCATAATAAACAAGTGTGTCCTAACTCTAGGTATTACCATGAGTTTAGGACGAGGGTAATAATGAGGTTTTCCATGTAACCATTTTTGTTGTAGTTGATCCTTGTTGTCCTTGTTTGGTACCATACATCTATTTCTTTTCCTGAAATTTATCTCCATGGGTAGGGTGACTTATACGCTTTCCGCCTTCAGAATCCATTGATCCTTTTCCTGTGGATATCTTAAGAATGTCGCTTGATTGTATCTATTCTTTTGCTCCTTCTGTGCAGCTTAATCCATCTAATATAATATTAATTAATCCAACAACATTGTTAATGCAAGTAAATAATTAATATCATAGAATTAAATATTTATACTAATACCAATTTACAATTACTTCTTAATAATTCTAATTATTTGAATTCAACAATCAATTAATGAATAACTATTATTAACACAATCATATACTGTTCAAAGTTAGTGTGACAATACAAAACAAAATACTTGGCTTGGCCATTGAATGCACAATGAATGTTCCAATCACGCATCTCTTGTGAAGTTCTTATTCCGACTCTTCCCTTCACTCACGCTGTCAATTGAAAATCGGTAGCATATGTACCCACTTGACTAAATTCTATTTGTAATAATAATCTATTAATATTTAGTTGATTCTTATAGCATTGCTCCCTCAACTCGGCGCTATCTGAATATATCTTTATCAAATTTATTACTAACTTATGAAAGAACAGAACATTAACATATAACTAATTAACTTATAACAAAGATCTGCCTTTCTATTAATTATAATCGACTAAGAATGTCTCGCAGAATGTGATTGAGCAAATAAAATCTTGTAGATCTTCAATATAGATATAGACTTGTGAAGAATGAGACATTGCAACTATTCCGGACTTCTAAGAAACTAAATCAGCAATATAATATAATATTCTGATTCAACAAAATAAATATTTAACCCAAATAATTTCTTAAGTTCTCTAATAATTATATAGTTACGAACAATTATCCGAAGAATAGCGAACCGAAATATTATCCAACTGAGTGTAGAGACATTAGATAGTATGAACATTTCTAAAAAGTATATATTTATATCAGTGCCACATGCCATAATTAAGTAATAAGACCTAAGACCCTAATGTGTCTGTAATGTATTCTGTGTTAATATGAACCTAACACTTTCATCCCATTTTATTTTTCTTTTATTCTTCCTTTCATTCTATTTCGTTCTCTCTTTCTTTGTTTCAAACCTGTAAAATCTCTCATCTGCACTCATGCCAATATTTGTACATTGTAAATTTGTTGATTGGAACAATGTTATTGTTTTCAGTCTTGTATATCTTCTGTAATGCATACGCTGCAATGCCGTATGTTTGGTAAATGTGTACCAGAAGTACGACAAGTAACCATCAGTGCGTGTAACTTTTGGTCTCTTTTTTGAATGTTTCAAAAATGTGTCATTTAAAGACAAATAATTTCGTTTGTTTTGTTTCTGATCATCATTTATGTTCTCGGACGTAGAATCATTTGATGAAGAATGTTTGTTTATTTCTTGTTTATCGATGTGAACACCACTCTTTTCTATTGCGTTATCACACATTTGTGTTATATCGTTTTCGTTAACAGTTGGTGTAACCTGTTCTATTTGTGTGTTATCTTCTTCTTTATCTTTTTCTTCTTGTGTCACTTCACTTTGGGTACTTATACTTGTGAGTGTCTCATCAGGTTTGCGAATGACGGTTACTTTTTGAATTAACTCTTTGGTATTTGTTTCATAAATGTTTTGTAGTTGTTTTCTTCTTTTCTCTTCTATCAACATTTCTAATCGTTCAACTCTTTCCCCTGCCAAATTCCTAAGGTTTGTCTCAGTCACACCAAACTTCTTACCCATGTCTTTCCAAAATATCTCCTTCTCAATTGCCAATTGTTTCTCTTTAAATTGCATTTCCATAATTAACTTCTCTTTTTCCGCTGCAATCTTTTCGCTTTCCACATTTAATTCTCTTCCAACACCATCTCTTTTTCCTTTAGTTCTCTCTCACGTTGTTTATCTTGCTTTTCTGATGCCAGTCTTTCCTGTCGTTCCTCCTTCTCACGTGTAGCTTGCAGTTGTTTAGTTTCCTTCTCTGCTGCAAGTTGAAGTTGTCGATCCTCCTTGTCACGCTTCTGTTGCTCACTTGCCCAATTTCGAAGTTCGGCACCGGTTAAACAAGTCTTCTCACCCAATTCGATGAAATGTTGCAGTGTCGACATCTTGTCCTAATGTCCTACCTGTAAAATGAGCTATCTGGGTGAAATAAATATGGTCGTAGGCAAGAGAAGAAAAGAATCGACAAAATTGTAATATTGTCTCAGATCACTATCACTCGGATAGTAAAGTAAATGTTGTATCCCAATTGAGCAAATATAACTCAAATAAATTTGTAGTGTCAACTCGAACACCACCAAAAAAAATCAATCAAATATCTCTATAATAAACCAAATAAATATACTAGAGAAATAAGTATGAAGAAATATATTCAATATACAATATATATGTAACGCAAGACAACTAACAATCATCAAAGACGAATGACGAGTGACGCGAATACATATTACTGTTTACAAACAATAACAAATTTTTTTATCCACATTTTTAACGGGTAACGCACATACTATACTACTACAGTTATGACAAGACAATAGTATTGTGGTGACGCCCGCAAGATCACAACAACAAAAATTGATAAATAGTGCCTTATTACTAGGATCAATGCTATAATACATCAACAATACAATTGCTACTGGCCTTTAGTGCATCTCCCGAACGTAGAGTAATACTTGAATCGCTCGAGAATTGATATAATTTGAGACTCTCAATTATGTGTTGTTAAGTTCCAAACTATACTGATCCGTAATTGACAATCGATCAGTGGTATCCTGGTTGCATGAAAATATGTGAGGAGTTGTATAACGATTGTTGCTCCTGCCTTGAGATGATAGTACAATTAACTTGTACTGGTACCCTGGACCGACGCGGTCCGTCACCGACTCATAAGAACACGTAGTCGGCTGTGGTATATCGACGAAACTTGAGTTTATTTCAGCCTTAGTATTGATACTTTAGGCTGAATGTGCGCTGTAGGTACTTGAGTGAATGATGCCCACAGTGAAGTGAGTAGAGTTGAATGACGTGATTCGACTTCTGGTAAGTAAAATCCAATGAGTGAACAGGCTGTGTGCCCGTTATCACAATGATAAACGATAGTGTAGTCTTGTTATCGATCCGTGTGACAGTGTTCGTATGTCCTGGCGTCAGCGTATTAGAGTACGTTCGTAAACTCAGTTCATAAATGCCGACGTGAGGAGTTCGTATTCGGTCCCGATTGACCGCGTTGACCTGCTCGATGGTAGAAAAATCCTCGACAATTTCAACAATAATATGTCATAGTGTACGTGTGCGTGTCGTCCTGACGTGTGATGAAGTGTCCGGTATGTGAATAATGTAATGTCCTCAATGACGTAATAAATATGTGTACACTGACCTGGTTGTCATTATGCGTTGATGTATGTTACGTCCAGCTGTAAATATGTTCAGATATGTGCAACGTCCAAATAACGTAACATCTTCCTTCTCAATTATGGTGGAGACGAGTGTCCGTGGCGTACGTGCTATCCATCTTGACACATGACGAAGTGTGCATATAAAATGTCGTAATATGTACTAACTCACTTATGCGCCGATAATTCAGACATGAAGTAGTGTCGGCAGCAGATATAATGAACGTATGATGTACATGTCCCACAAATGTAGGTAGTTAAATGCTTTGGCGTTCTGAACAAACAAATCAAAACTTTCTGTAATGTTCACAGAATTAGCGAATGTCTTTCCAATAACGTAACTATAACTGTGCGTCGGCAGTACACCCCATCATGTGCGTATCAGTCCACCGATAAATCTGATAAAATTGTGACAAATGTCTGAGCCTGTAATGAACTTCATAGATTCAGCAAATTGCTCAACATAATGCAACACTTTCGAGCAGTTCCAATGGATCATAGATTCTTGAATACAAATTGTCAATCGTTGTGCTATAGTATAATAGGTTACTGTGGTGTAGAATTGTGGCAGCGCAGTGTTTCTTCAGATCTCACTGCCTACTCACATCGACATAATTCCTTTCCATGTCGACCATGGTGTCGATTGTTTCGTATATCTCTTATGTAACCACCATCTTTTTTTCTCACGTAGACTTGTAGTTGTAACTGTATATTCTTTAAATAAATAATGTTCTTAAATAAGTTACACTATTACTAAATGTTCGTTGTTTCTAATATTTCATAGCGCTGTGGTGTGTTCAATAAGGTGGAATGTTTTTGCGCATCTGGTGCAAACTTGATATGATTAATAATAATAGATCGCACTTCTTGAACATGATTGAGTTATTATGTATTAATTTTGTACGTACTTACAGTTTTTATGATGTTTTAATTTCACGTGTTGTTATTACTTTATCACAAAATGCTTTTTCACTTCATTTATTCTGGGTGTTCTTCCGGCATTTTGGTGACGCGGGTTTTCATGTGCTCCTTCTTTCTTTCTGTGTAGCACGGTGTGGAATGTGCCGCTGGCCGCGTAATTTCTTTTATGTTCAGCTATGGAAACTGGCGGGGAATCTGTGTTGACAAACAAACAGTCCAGAGACGACCCCCATGTGTCTCGAAGTGCCTGTCCTCTAAATCCAACGGGACCGTACACTCAAAGCAACTCAAATTGAACTCGTCAAAACAGATCAGAACAACAAAACATGTTCTATCTTACCAACTGGATCATGAACATATGGCAGATTCAAGTCGAGCAAACGTTTTCAGACGTACTTTTATTCCGCCGCAGGACAAAGTATATACTCTTGTAGAAACGTGAGCTGATCCCTATACGCAGGATCGGCGCTTACTTAAATAACATCTACTTACGAGCTCTAAGTCCAGCTCGCTGCCCTTGAGGCCTAATTATCCAAATCCTCAGTTCAATTGATTAAATAAAAGTCTAGGTATCCGCACCCGGTCTTTCTACTGTTGTGTTGTCTTTAATACATTCCTCTCCGGACTCCCAGCTGCTTCATCACGAAATTACCGCCTCCAGGTGTCACCTTCACACGGAGCCTTTTATAAACACATCCTTTCGAATCCACGAATTCACACCGTCCCCCGTTGCCGTCCAATGACGTTGTTTCCCTTTCCTTGGTTTCTCATATTTGTCGTCCAGTTTTGTGACTGTCTGGGAAAATCCAGTAAGGTCTCTTCTTTATACTTGGTGGCGCGTGTTCCGTTATGTGGCAGACTGCCTCTTTCTGATGTTTGTGATATGTTGTCTTTGCGACTCAGCTTCCCTTAAAATATCCTGAGTGCTCTTTTTGGCTGTCCAGCTAATTTTCGGCAGTCTTCTATAAAATAATGGAAATAGAGAGATCAAAATCATCCAAAGGATATTGGACTGTATCCGACATAATGTTATTGGTGAAGTTGAGAGGAAGGCCTTTTGATGTCAACGTCATACAAGTTTATGCTCCAACAGTAGGTGAATTTTATAATGATTTGGAGAATGCCTTCAAGAAATGCAAGAATTCAACCTTAACAATTATAATGGGTGACTTGAATGCTAAAGGTGGAAATCAACAGGACGGATGCATAGTAGGCAAGTATGGACTAGGTGACTAGGGGAACAGAATGAAAGAGGTTGCATTCTTGTACAGTGGACAAAAGAGCATGATGGGAATATTGGAAACACCGGGTATCAACATGACCCAAGAAGATTATGGACATGGAGGAGTCCTGATCATAAAATCAGAAATCAGATTGATTACATTCTCGTTACCAGAAAATTTCGAAATGCCTTAAAAGTCGCAAAAACTATACCAAGCGCAGCCTGCTACAGCGACCATAGATTAATAATACGCAATTTGCATATACAATTAAGTGAAATATACACCAAGAAACACAAAATTTGATCTACGGGCACTGAAGAGTGAGGAGATAAAAGATAAAGTCATCGGAGAGGTAAAGAACAGATTTGATGCATTGTCTGATATGGAAATATTATTTCACGATGGGAAATATTAAAGACATAAACCAACCAAGCTGCAGAAAACCACTGACAGCAGAGACAGAACCTGAACCCTCATTAGATGAAATTGCATGGGCAGTAAAGAATCTGAAGAATGGTAAATAACCTAGATGTGATAAGATACCAGCTGAACTAATTAAAGAGGGAGGAGATGAAAGCATACACATATATCACGAATTATGTAAAAAGTTATGGAAATATGGTATATGGCCAAAAGATTGGAAGAGAAGTATCTTTATTCAAATACAAAAAAAGGGTAAAGTGAAATTATGCACCAACTATAGAACTGTTGCGCTTATCAGTCATACAAGTAAAATTCTACTAAAAATCATAATGTGAAGTCTTGTAAGAAAATGGAAGAAGAAATTAACGTTGATCAAGCTGGATTTAGACACGGAAGAGGAACAAGAGATCACATACTCCAGGATTGCCCAAACTACAACATATCCAGGCGAACCTTCTGGCCTAGAGAGACAACAGTGGAAAATAAACTCTATGGACCGCTGAGTGGACTAATAAGGACTGTTAGATTCATACAAGAGACAACATTGCAGTTATAAACATATTTCAGGTGAACGAAAGATGAAGAAGATCACATACTCAATATGCGTTTAATAATAGAGAAGTGTAGAAAATTTAATATAAACATATTCTCATGTTTTTATGGATTATTCAAAGGCAGTTGACTACGTAAAACATCAGAAACTTTGGGAAATCATGAGGAATATGGGCTTTCCGTTACATGTAAAACAACTCATAACAATGATCTATATATACCAACAAGCGGCGGTTAGAATAGATGGCGAGACATCAGATTAGTTTGACATCAAGCAAGGAGTCCGTCAGGACTGTGTGCTGTTCCCCTATTTGTTTAACCTGTAAACTGAAAATATGATTAGAAATGTCAGAGATGATATAAACTGGGAGCAATATGATGCCCTAAATATTTGTGGTCATGAAATACCAGAGATTCGGTATGCTGGTGATACAGTATTGCTATCCACAACACAGAATGGCATAGAAAACTTAATAACATCAACCTAATTGAATAGTGAAAATCACAACTTATATCTTAACATAGCAGAAACAAAGATAATGCATACTATGCATAACTACTATGGAGAAAGAAACATATGTTAATGAGGAAACATTGGAGGTGGTGAAAAATTTCGAATATCTTGGATAATTGATTACCAACAATGGTGACACAATAAAAGAAGTTAAAAGACGAATATCTATAGCCCTTCAAAGACTAAAATAACTGAATACATAGTGGAGATGGACAGATAAAACTACAAATATTAGATTTTTAAGAGTATCCATGTTGTCCATTGCAACATACGCCTGTGAGACCTGGATACTTACTAAACAAGCTGAACAGCGCATAAATGCCTTTGATTATAAATGTTATAGACAAATTCTAAGGATAAATTGGATAAAGAAACGAACAAATGCATTCATTCTTCAAGAACTGAGTATTAAAGAAGGTTGGCTATTAAAGACGATAAAAAATAAATTGAAACATTTTGGTCACTTGAAACGTCACGAAAGTTTGGAGAGAACAATAATGGAGGGGTATATGCCTGAGAAGAGAGGAAGAGGAAGGCCAAAGAGAAGATGGGTGCAGGATGTGGCGAATGTTCTACAAATGGGTGTATCGGACGCGAGATATCTTGCTTATGATCGAGAGGTTTTCCGGAAGGTTGTTATGGGAGCTCAACGCTCAGAGGAAAGGCGAGACGGACATATAGTCAGATTGCTACTGGTACTATTAGTGTTGGAACTCTTCGCTGGCTGCTGAGGATGGGGACGGAGTGCTTATGGGAATGCCCCGAATGCTGTGATGTCGATTCCTAAATCAATCAATCAATCAATCAGTTCTGCAAAGGACATGCTACTGAATGAATGAATGAAGCTGCAGAAACTCATCTCATCTTATCATGTTCCTCTTGTACTTTGCGGTGTCGAGGTGAAGTATAAACAGCGGGAGAGTGCCCGTTTATGGGCTTCATGTATCGATATTCCCATTGACTCTGTTATTTTCTGCGCCCATCGTTTACGTGGTCGGCCTCTTCCTCTGCTTCCCTCTGGTCTGGTCTGGTCTTGTTGTGGTATACTGTTAGTTGGTAACCTACTTGCATGGCCAAACCATTTGACTTGCTGCCTTATAATAAAATCTAGGGCAGCTATAACCCCCACTTTAGTCCTGATTTCTTCAATTCTGATCTTATCTTGTGCCTATTTTTTTGAATCGCTGATCTATCTCGTAGTCCATTAACATTGCCGGGTCTATATCCATTTGGGTCAGTCCGTTTATACTTATTAGTTTTTCTACGAGCAGTATGAAGATCCCCTGCCGGCTTGCTAGGCCAGTCGCAGGTTTAGGACAAACATCTGACCATAGGGAGTCCATCCCCTATGGCGAACTATGGCACCGTTAGCCCATGACATCGCGATCATGGTTTCCCAGTCTACACCACGTGGAGGTGGAGGTTAACGTGTGTAGTCTGCGGGTCATCGGCAAGCTACTAATTTCCACTATTCACCCCTCCTGGGAGAGGCTAGCCGATCCTAACCCTGCTGGCTGCAGGGCCAGGTGCAGTCCAGACATTTTTTTTTTTTTTTTTTTTTTGTTCGCATATCCTTTACAGGACATCGTTGTCAACATCAGCATCTTTCAGCTGATTGTTGATTTCGTGGCAACATTAGCTCAGTAGTTTGCCATTGATTTCTGAGCAACCGGCTCACATACCCCTAAGTTACCGACGCGGTGAGAACCGTTACCAATTCTCGCGCACATCACGTTACTCACGAGAGTACACGGGATTACGGAGAAAGTCGTGTAATCCCTAGACCACGGAAACCGGCGTCCAGAAACTACAATCCCAAAAAATGAAGATGATGGGACGTAAGAAATGGATGACTGAAGACATTTTAAAACTCATGGAAATCAGAAGAAATAACAAACATAACTATGACAAATAAGAAGAGATTCACAGAAAAATAAGGAAACTATGCAGAGCCGCAAAAGAAGCATGGCTTGAGGAAAATTTCAGGGAAATTTAAAACCAACACAACACCCGGAATACTAAATTAATGCACAAAATAATTAATTGCATCACTAACAAAAGAACACACACATCAACAAGTTGCCTAAATGAAGGCAAAATCATAATACTAAAAGATCAAATTTTACATTTGTGGTCAGATTATGTGAAAGACCTTTATGATGATACAGGAGAAGAATAGTATGATATTCGGAATAATAATGAAGGATTATCAATTTTGAAGATGGAAGTTCAGAATGCTCTTAATCATGTGAAAAGTGGCAAGGCCCCCGGGTCCAGATAAAATAACAACAGAAATGATCCATGCCTTAGAAGAATGTGGAATAGACCAGGTCACCTGACTGCTGACTGCAATATGTGATACTGGAGATATACCTCCTGAATTATGTCATTCTATATTTATTGCAATCCCGAAGAAATAATGAGCCTTGGCATGTAATCAACATCTAACAATTAGTATAATGAGCCACATCACAAAGATTTTGCTAAGAATTATCATGCAAAGAGGTAAGAAGAAAATATAACTCGAAATAAGGGAAGAACAATGTGGGTTTATAGAAGGTATGGGCACAGTAAATGTTGTTTATATAGTGAGAACATTAATTGCACGTTCTGTAGAAGTAAACAAATACCTACACCTTTGCTTTATTTACTATAGATAGGCTTTCGATAAAGTGAGACATGTCAACGTGGTAAATATGCTTAAAGATCTACAAAATGACGGGAAAGACCTTAAACTTTAAAAAAAAAGCATATATTGGAAACAACAAGCTGCCATAAGGATTACTAATGAAGTAGGCCAATATCAGCCTATTAAGAGAGGTGTGAGACAGGCATGTGTGATGTCTCCAGATCTTTTTTCCCTGTACACTGAAAACATTTTCAGAAATATAGAGGATATGAAAGGAGTCATCATTGGAGGACGAAACATCAGTAACATTAGATATGCGGATGATACAGTATTGATTGCAGACAATGAGCAAGATCTGCAACATTTAGTAGATGCGGTTACTATACACAATGAACAACTAGGGTTAGAGTCAAATTGTAAGAAGACACAGATTATGGTCGTTACAAGGAAAGAGGAAATGCTACAATGTAATATACAAGTAAATGGGAATATTCTTAAACAAGTGAATTGGTACAATTATCTCGGAACAGACATAACATCTGATGGGAGATGCCTTGAAAAGAATAGAACCAGAATCGCCATGGCGAAGGTAGCCTTTAGCTAAATGAAAACCATACTGACCATAAAAATATGTCATTTGCAACGAGAAAAAAAGTGTTGAGGTATTACATAGAACCTGTGCTTTTGTATGGATGTGAAGTGTCGACAATGAGCAAGCATTCTGAAAAACATATGATGGCTGTAAAAATGTCGTTTCAGAGGAAAATGCAAAGAATACCATGGACAGACAGAAAAACCAATGACCAAGTCCTACAAGAAACAAATGACACGTTTATGAAAAGAAATAAATTGGTGAACTTGGTGACAACTGGCAAGATCGTGGGAAAGAAAACAAAGAGAGGGCAGAGAAGTAAATACCTGGATGACTTGGCCACATGGCATAGTTGAGACAGGAACACTGAGCTGATCCACAACTCTGGTGATAGTGTGAGATGGCGAAACATGAACCGTCCGCTCTTATCGAGATGTCACATGATGATGATGATGATGATGATGATGATGATGATGATGATGATGATGATGATGATGATGATGATCTGCTCACAAATCTGCTCCAGTGGACTTGTCGTGGGATATGTCGCTATTGTGAAACTGTTCACTGTCCCTAAGTCTCAGACGCCAACGGTCTAGTTTATACGAAGAGATTAAGCATTCAATCAGCAGAAGTGTATTACAATAAACCTATCAGGTGCAAACATGGTTCCCCGCACTGGAAATCCAGCAATAGTTTATTTTAGAATTAATGCCAAGCCTCGCCGAATCCCCATTGTCATGCAAATTCCGACACAAATGTCGCGAGTCCGCACAATAAAGACACGCTGTAAAGGTTGATATTGATTATCGTTGCTATTACTCCTTGACATCGGCGATTTTGCTAAGCAACTTATTTGTCGTAGGTGGGCAACACATTACTGAATTCTAATGACAGACTGGAATTAAAAGAAAATGAAACTGATTACAAATGCTTTGACTGAAGAGAACTCTGGTCTATTAAGAAGCAATAAAATATTTATTATTATAATATTAGCTGCGTTTAGACATAGTTCTTATTTTCCTCTTCATAATAGCATTCTGGATGTGACTGAAATAATCACAATTAAGTGCCTAGCTGACTGTCTTGGGCGATCACGCTTCTCCACAATTGCAATATCCATTTTAGTTCATATGTTGACTCAGTTCCGTGCCATGTCACAAGATTATCAGGAATTTCTCTCGCCGTCTTACTACATCTCTTTTCCCCACAAATCTTTATTGTTACTTTAGTTTTCAGTTGTTGTTCCTGTTATTGTCTCTCATGATGTGACCAAAACATGTTGGCTGCCTTTTCCTGACGTTTGTGATATGTTGTCATTGCGACTTAGTCTCCCTGTAACGTCCAGATGATTCATTTTGGCTGTCCACGGAATTTTCATGATTCTTCTATAAAACTACATCTCCAAGCCTTCTTCTAGGTCAGGGGTCACAAAACTTTTTTCACGGCGGGCCGGACAACTGACAAAATGATGAGCGAGGGCCGGATACTCATTCTCTACAATACTTGCACCGGGCTCCGTGGCGAAGGCCTTACGGACGCGGTTCGTAATCCCGTATACCCACGTTCGAAATACAGCTGCGAGCGATTTGGCAGCAGACAACGTTGCGCTGGTTTTTACGCTATGTTATGGGTGCCGGTCGTTAGAAAAGCAATGGTAAATTACTGAACATAAACTTGCCAAGACATCAACAACAGCAAACAATGCTGATGTTAACTGAAAACGTCCTGTAAAGAATATGCAACTAACTTTAACAATAATTTTAAGCTAGAATGAAAGCTCTGGGGAAAAAGTCAAAAAACTAAGTTAACCACGGAAAGGGCGTGCAATGCACACAAACAAACAAACAAACAAACAAACAAAGACAACCAACATATTTATATTTATTTACTAATCAAAGTTATCAAAGAAGGCGACGTTAGCAAAAAGATAGTTACTGTCAGAAGTCGGGGTGCCCCACCGGCTAGATGAATGTATTATTCACTGGCGAGCAACCCCAGATAGTCAGAAACTGACTAGGGACAAAATCTATATGGCTGAACTACAGATTAAGCCCTTGAATATCCAACGTACAGTTCCTAGTGGCTCGTTACAAAATGAAATGAACTGTGCTGAATATTCGCCAAGGAACAGGAAAGAGAAGTTTAGCTGAGATAGATGTTTAAGTCTAAATATATGAATATAGACGACTATTCTCAGTACAGGTTTTTCTCCCTGACTGCTCCCTTCCTTGGTGTGTAAGTGAACCCCCACCAATGTACACACACAACACGTATGCACAATTGGAATTAAAAGATAACGACAGAACTATGAGTTACAATACTACAACATTTATTTACTACTCATAACAATAGACATCGGATGATTGTCAATATGAGGATGATAAAATCATATAACATATTGTGATGAGAAACATTACGTAACTTTACTTGTTACTTCATCTATCTGGAACTGTGGTCCAGATCCCCACTCTCCAGTAGACTCAAAAAAGAAACAGCTTGCCGGTATTCTGACGATCTTTCAGTCCTAGCACTACCTAGTTAGTAGTCTCGAGTCTTGAGATCTGTAACATAGGTGCTCCTTGTGAGAGCTTGAAAGAAAGTCAAGAATGTGTTATATCAGTTCTACATCAGCGCAATCCTAATTAAAACATATCATAACACAAACATATACAATGACCAGTCTGGCCAAGTGTATCTTCCAGCTCTACTGTGTTCACCATCCTCCTTCTCCCTACTGTCTTTAGTCTGGGACGGGCTTTTCAATTGTCTCACACGCCTGTAATGATTACATTTCTGCCGCCCCATGTCCATGTCGCTAATGCAGAAATTCTGTGTCGTACAGCCGCTCCGTCCAATGTTAGTTTAGCAGCTCACAGGGTCGGTAAGGGTATTATAACAATGCCTGATCATCCGGGCTTGCAAGCCGTGACCAGTAGCTGTGCCAGGTTTCCGTGCATTACCGTGGACGCACGCCCACAATACACTGAGAAAGTTTAGCACCATATACCAATTGTGGGTAAGGTCTGTACCATTACACCTCTGCTTCCAACACAATCATTGGCCAATGTGCCAATGCACAGACAATAGCATAACACTTCATATTGGTAGGTTTGCATATGACAAATCAATATATCAAACATCCAATACACATAAACATATTGATTAAACTAGACATATTATGATACTTTAACATCATAGCATAATGCACTAGTTAGTTTATGAAATTACACATACATACATCCAACATATCCGTGACATTATATTACTTCAAGATGGACATCTAATTATACTCAACATAATAGCATCAGGCATTATTAATGAGAACTAATATTGTATAGCTACAAAATGAGATATACAACAAGTCTAATTGAAGTTACCACACAGACCAGCTATATTTGCTGAGCTGCCCGGTTTAATCACACTTAGTTACTGCTGTTGTAAGAATTAAATAAATAGTCAGTTGACTATAATCTGTACAACAAATGCACACACCAAAACGAGACTAGTCTGGTTTAGAAAGAGATGGCAAGCATCTGCTACGACACCTCAAGTATATCTAGACAAGACCTGCCTTCCATAAGTTTCTACTTCTCAGAAGAGTAGCACTTACAGCACAATGATATTGAACACAGAACTCAGAAAGAACACTCAAGTAACCTATGACAATGATAGTTCTTGCAATAACCTAGATCAGATATAGACTGAAAATCGGTCCATCCATCTAAGAAACTAAGAGAATTACTAAGGGACTAGTTACTAAGAAATAATTCCTAGAAGCCAACAAAAAAAATCATGCATATGACTACAGACATTGAGATAGTTCCTACCTGTTCTGAAGTCAACTTTAATCTAACATAAAACAGGCTAGGGACCCTTATTTAAGCTGAGTCAAGCAGACCATGTTATCTCCTGGCATTCCCCTAATAAATTCTTCTTATCTCCACCGGACGGTAATTGCACTTATCACTGCAATTGGCCATCACACCTGTGGGTCTGACAATTATTAGCCCACTAAGTCTTATCAGTGATTTCACACCTTGCAGAGTCTGCCAGTCCGAGTGGACGGGGCTTGTTTACCGCCCCGGGGCCATTATCTCTCCCTGTGTCAATGTTGTTCACGCCTGGGTGGTTTTATTTCACTCACTGGCCCAGTTTATTGTTGATTCAGTCTGGGTCTACCTGGGCAAGAAGGTGCCAATGCGTCTGTGTGGTGTCATAGCCCGTCTGGGTCAGCAGTTTTCTAAGGGGTAGACTAATTTAAATTATCTAGTTGTGTCCGTCTCAAGTATCCCATTTTACTTGCCATCTGCAAGCTTACGTCATGGCTAGAGGCTTTTTGTGAATAATCTTGCCTCACGACTAGATAGCCGTGGAGTAGCGTGATTAATTCATTCTTTCTCAGTTTGGCCTCTCAAATTTGGAGACTGAGAAAAATATTCTGGGATGTTAAGGCGGCCAATTCGTGACAGAGCTTTCCCCTTAAAAAAAAAAGTTTCTGCCAGAAATCTTTTGTCAAAGCACGCCGTACATCCCAGAATAATGCCTAAGCACTCTCCGTTCTGTATCTGCCTAAAGGTTTCCAATATTCCTTGTGGCAATGGGTTGTCCTGCATCTGCATAAAGACGTTCCATTTCCATACTCCCATGATACTTTTGATAGGTCCTTGTACCTGGTTTTCGGCCGGGATTCCATGCAATAGCTTGGTAAAATCCGGTAATTGTCAGGAGGTTGTAATTTTACCCCTCTGGGAAAGATCACAATCAACGGGATTCTTCTACGCCTCTGGGCAGCAATTGTTTTACACCATTCACTCACGTGATTTACTCCTTTCAGCCGAGGATGTACCCGTAGTGAGGTCTTGCATAAGCTGGCCACAGCAAAGCTTGTCTCCGTGATATTCCTCCATCCATTATAGATCCTTAACAGATTCATCAATATCTTCCTTTTGAAAGGAATAATGTTACACATCATGGTCCCATGATGTAAATTCAACTGGCGCTTTCCTCCTTCAAAGTTGGGCGTAACAATTTTCCCTCCTCGGTGTCGCGGTTTCTTCCCCTGATAATCAGTTAACGGGCTGAGTTTCTCTGCAGTAGAGTTTCGTTTGAAAACCGTGCTAGAAATTGGAAATTTAGTGTGCCAAGTTGTCCAGCCTTGAGAAATAACATAGTTACTCCAGGGCGATAAAGTGGTGTTACTTTTGAATAAAGTATCCACAAATAGCTGATCTACTCCTATCAAATCGACCTGACTGAAGGGTAGATTGAGTCCTAAAAGTGTTGATTCCAAACCACTCTTGACTTCTGTTACTTCAGGTTCCTGTTGCTGGAATTCCCTGATAACTTCAGCTAATGAGATGATAGGCGTTTCTTCCTCCATCTTGTGCAAAGAATTTTCTTCTTTAGCAACTTCAGACAATGTTGTCTGCACAATATCAGAGTCCATATTCTGGCTCCTAACAATTCCCTGTGTTTCCTGAGTCTCCGAACTGGTATACTGTGAGATAACAACTGGAAATGTTTCCTGGTCTGGATGTTCCTCTCTGGTCGTGCTTTCATGGGCTAAGTCCAGTTGAGGTAACTCCTGTGATGGGCTGGTGTCTACACAATCCATCACACTACGTAAATTATTTGAACTGATGTCTAGTGTCTTTTCCTGAGCTGCAGCCTCAAAGATCACAAAGGGTTCCGGGTCATCCTTCATCCCACTGTCAGTCAAATATAATCCCACTTCTTCCTCGTCTGGGCTGAAGGAAATAATAAAGTCGGTTACCTTTCGATCTCCGACCTCCTTAAAAGATGTCCTCAGGTCATCTTCCTCTTGAGTTTCACCTCTCGTTGAAGTGAAATGAGATTCCTGGGAGTCTTGTACTGGCAAACCGTAGTGCAAACAGTTGTCCTCTGGGTAACTGTTACTAGGTAAATTATCTGAACTGATAATTAGTGACTCTTCCCGCGTTGCAGCAGTGAAATTCACCTGGGATTCAGTTACTTCCATCCTCCCTATTTCAGTCAGATGTAATTCCACTTCGTGATTCTGTGAACAGAAGGGAATGTGAGAATCGGCTAGGTCTCCGCCTGCGACCTCATTAAAGGTTGTCTTCAGTTCCTCTTTCTCTCGAGATTCATTTCTCGTAGCAGTCAAGTGGTTTTCCTGAAGGTCCTCTACTGTCAAACGACTATTGCCGTGGTGCAAACAGTTATCACGTTTGTGACTGTTTGAAATGCCCTTGGCACGTTTTTTCTTCCCTCTTTTCCGTTTAGGACTGGGTCGAATGAGAACCTGTAGTTCCCGGTCCACTAACTCTGATTCCGCGGTGGTTGGCAAAGATGTCCCTTCCTTCCTGGTTGGATGAGCATCCATATCTCCTACCTTATGTTCCGCTAGAAAGGTTAGCTTCTCTGCATTGACTACTTCAATATGCTGTTTATTAATCTCTGCTTCTTCAGTTTTGCTACGCTCTTGTGCTCCAAAGAACTCATCATTTTCTTTAAACATAATTTCTTCTTCTTGGTCCCACCATTCTAACTCAGCTATGATATACATTTCTAGTTGCTCCCCCTTTAAGCCTTTTCTTATGCCCCACCCTTTCGCGGACTCTGAGAAATCTGCGCGCGCCTTCATGTCCTCTTCGGGATTCCGGTAACGTAAGGCCATAATTGCTAATGACTATATTCAGGTAAGCTCCTATGTATATATCAAAAATCAGATCTAAGCTAGAAAGACCAGAGTTAACTACTGACAGTCTACGCTATCCAAGGTGTATAGTTTAGCCTCAGTAGTGAAAGACAACTGAAAATAATATTCAAGTAGTACCTGGCGACAGCAGTGAAGTAAGTGTGAGAGATATACTACACAGTAATCAACAGTAATATTTATCTAAATAAACATTAAAATGCACTGCATACATGTCAAAATGAACATGGCATATATTAGCATAAAATTGCAAATCAGTCAAGCCGTTAAATCATCAAACACATCAATGTAAATATGATTAAAGTGTTCAATTATCAATAGATGATTAATGGTAACACTAAATGATAGATGATGGTATTTTTCTCATAAGTTCTTATCTGCTATACTTTTGAAAAGTTATATATGTACTCTGAAACTTCCTCAACTAAAAGTAGCTACATTTGATGATAGTCTATTTTGATGACTGAAGATTACAAGAGTTAACTTTTAAAATCGTATGTCTAGGGTCTAGTACCGGAGTCTATTGAAAGCGAGAAGTCCGAATTCAAATACCGTACGAGAAGCCCAATCAGTAGGATTGGGTTAAAATTAAATCCCGGAGACGAGACACCAATCTGTCAGAAGTCGGGGTGCCCCACCGGCTAGATGAATGTATTATTCACTGGCGAGCAACCCCAGATAGTCAGAAACTGACTAGGGACAAAATCTATATGGCTGAACTACAGATTAAGCCCTTGAATATCCAACGTACAGTTCCTAGTGGCTCGTTACAAAATGAAATGAACTGTGCTGAATATTCGCCAAGGAACAGGAAAGAGAAGTTTAGCTGAGATAGATGTTTAAGTCTAAATATATGAATATAGACGACTATTCTCAGTACAGGTTTTTCTCCCTGACTGCTCCCTTCCTTGGTGTGTAAGTGAACCCCCACCAATGTACACACACAACACGTATGCACAATTGGAATTAAAAGATAACGACAGAACTATGAGTTACAATACTACAACATTTATTTACTACTCATAACAATAGACATCGGATGATTGTCAATATGAGGATGATAAAATCATATAACATATTGTGATGAGAAACATTACGTAACTTTACTTGTTACTTCATCTATCTGGAACTGTGGTCCAGATCCCCACTCTCCAGTAGACTCAAAAAAGAAACAGCTTGCCGGTATTCTGACGATCTTTCAGTCCTAGCACTACCTAGTTAGTAGTCTCGAGTCTTGAGATCTGTAACATAGGTGCTCCTTGTGAGAGCTTGAAAGAAAGTCAAGAATGTGTTATATCAGTTCTACATCAGCGCAATCCTAATTAAAACATATCATAACACAAACATATACAATGACCAGTCTGGCCAAGTGTATCTTCCAGCTCTACTGTGTTCACCATCCTCCTTCTCCCTACTGTCTTTAGTCTGGGACGGGCTTTTCAATTGTCTCACACGCCTGTAATGATTACATTTCTGCCGCCCCATGTCCATGTCGCTAATGCAGAAATTCTGTGTCGTACAGCCGCTCCGTCCAATGTTAGTTTAGCAGCTCACAGGGTCGGTAAGGGTATTATAACAATGCCTGATCATCCGGGCTTGCAAGCCGTGACCAGTAGCTGTGCCAGGTTTCCGTGCATTACCGTGGACGCACGCCCACAATACACTGAGAAAGTTTAGCACCATATACCAATTGTGGGTAAGGTCTGTACCATTACACCTCTGCTTCCAACACAATCATTGGCCAATGTGCCAATGTGCAGACAATAGCATAACACTTCATATTGGTAGGTTTGCATATGACAAATCAATATATCAAACATCCAATACACATAAACATATTGATTAAACTAGACATATTATGATACTTTAACATCATAGCATAATGCACTAGTTAGTTTATGAAATTACACATACATACATCCAACATATCCGTGACATTATATTACTTCAAGATGGACATCTAATTATACTCAACATAATAGCATCAGGCATTATTAATGAGAACTAATATTGTATAGCTACAAAATGAGATATACAACAAGTCTAATTGAAGTTACCACACAGACCAGCTATATTTGCTGAGCTGCCCGGTTTAATCACACTTAGTTACTGCTGTTGTAAGAATTAAATAAATAGTCAGTTGACTATAATCTGTACAACAAATGCACACACCAAAACGAGACTAGTCTGGTTTAGAAAGAGATGGCAAGCATCTGCTACGACACCTCAAGTATATCTAGACAAGACCTGCCTTCCATAAGTTTCTACTTCTCAGAAGAGTAGCACTTACAGCACAATGATATTGAACACAGAACTCAGAAAGAACACTCAAGTAACCTATGACAATGATAGTTCTTGCAATAACCTAGATCAGATATAGACTGAAAATCGGTCCATCCATCTAAGAAACTAAGAGAATTACTAAGGGACTAGTTACTAAGAAATAATTCCTAGAAGCCAACAAAAAAAATCATGCATATGACTACAGACATTGAGATAGTTCCTACCTGTTCTGAAGTCAAATTTAATCTAACATAAAACAGGCTAGGGACCCTTATTTAAGCTGAGTCAAGCAGACCATGTTATCTCCTGGCATTCCCCTAATAAATTCTTCTTATCTCCACCGGACGGTAATTGCACTTATCACTGCGATTGGCCATCACACCTGTGGGTCTGACAATTATTAGCCCACTAAGTCTTATCAGTGATTTCACACCTTGCAGAGTCTGCCAGTCCGAGTGGACGGGGCTTGTTTACCGCCCTGGGGCCATTATCTCTCCCTGTGTCAATGTTGTTCACGCCTGGGTGGTTTTATTTCACTCACTCGCCCAGTTCATTGTTGATTCAGTCTGGGTCTACCTGGGCAAGAAGGTGCCAATGCGTCTGTGTGGTGTCATAGCCCGTCTGGGTCAGCAGTTTTCTAAGGGGTAGACTAATTTAAATTATCTAGTTGTGTCCGTCTCAAGTATCCCATTTTACTTGCCATCTGCAAGCTTACGTCATGGCTAGAGGCTTTTTGTGAATAATCTTGCCTCACGACTAGATAGCCGTGGAGTAGCGTGATTAATTCATTCTTTCTCAGTTTGGCCTCTCAAATTTGGAGACTGAGAAAAATATTCTGGGATGTTAAGGCGGCCAATTCGTGACAGTTACATCAGACCTATTGTGCACATATCCGAATCTCACAAACTAAGCAGCAAAAGAGGATAGTGAGTTTTGTGAACTGACGTGTGGCTTTCAAAATACCATCAATGTTTGGTTTGGAATTGCTGCATCCAATCAAGAAAATTGCTTTCAAAAGTTCATCAGTCAATCTCATTCGATGTGATGACTTCACAGACTTCCTTTTTGAAAATATTAGTTCACAGACATATGTTGTTCCAAACAATGATGTCATACCAGCGGCAAATTTCTTAAGTTTTGGAAACTCAACATCAGGTAAGCAGCGGTAATTCCTTCTCAATGAGCTCCAACTGTAACTCAAATGGCACACCATTAAGGTTACAATCAAACGGATTCTGGAACAAAAGGATGTCACTCTCTAATTTGTCAAGATCTGAAAATCTCTCCAAACTCTTTGAAACAGTGAAAATGAGAAAGGTTTTCTCCTTCCAGTTGTGCTTCCAACAATGACAGCTTTCTTCGAAATCCTTTGATGGTTCTGTAGAGATCACAGACGAGGTAATTCTTTCCCTGAAGTTTCAAGTTCAGTTCATTCATATCGACCACAATTGACAACTTTGACAGCCAGGTAGGATCTGACAGCTGTGAATCAGCTTTATCTTTTTCAGTGAGGAAAACATCTATTTCGTTTCGGAGCTTGTAAAAACGAAGCAGGACTTTACCGCAGCTGAGCCACCTCACTGATGTGTGATAAGGCAAGTCACAGAATTCAGAATCAATTTCTTCAAGAAAAGCCTAGAACTGACGGTGAATGAGTGCATGTTCCCGAATGAAGTTCACAGCAGAAACTACTGGTTTCAGCACACAAGCAATATCTAAATCTTTCCCACAGAGTACTTGCTGATGTACGATGCAGTGTATGAACAGAGCGCCCGGAATGTGCAAATCTTCCAAATGAGTCCTGATCTGCCCCAACAGACCCTTCTTCACTCCAGTCATGTTTTTTTTCTCTCATCAACTGTAACACCTCGAAGCTGATTCCACCGAAGGAAAATTGTTTGCACTTCCACGAAAATGACTTTGTAATATGTTGATGGATGTTTTGTTTCGTAGTGACGCTGAAGATTGTACTCTTTCAAAACGGCAACACTTTCGCTGCATATTACGCAGCTGGTTTTCTGGTCCTTTGTTTCCACAAAGAAGTACTTTACTCCTCACTCGGCGTCCACTTTTCTTTTCCTACTAGCCATAATTAAGGGTGAAGTACACGGGATCTGAAAATGAAAATGACATTACATTAGAAACATAATTAAAATCCTATTCAAACACAAGAAAAGCAGAGGACTAGGGGTCACTGGTGAAGCTACGGCTCATCAAAGGTACATATACAGTTTGTAGGTACCTTTGTGCAACCGCACAGAGATGATAGAGATAATAGCACAACGCCGACTGTTCATGGGCCGTAGAAGAAGAGAGGAATAAGAAGACAAAGAGAATCTCATTCTATCTCTACGGCTAACAAGAAAAAACAACGATTTAGAGATATCAGAAGAAATTCAGGTCAGTGTACAGGGAATCAGAATAATGTAATTATAAAGATACAACAATATCTGATTAATAATGCCAATGCCCTAATATATAAAATTAATGATTAGCATGATTAAATGCAATGACAAAATAGGCATCCCCATGAATAAACATACACATGATCATCCTTCAGTAGTACCATTGATATTCCATCACAGCTTGGGTAGTCATCCAACACAGTACCAGTGATCTTCCATCACAGCATGGGTAGTCATCCAACACAGTACCAGTGATCCTCATCACAGCATGGATAATCATCCAACACTGTAACTGTAGTCTGATAAACAACACCAGCAATTATCAGACAACAAGATGGAAGTTAAGGTTCAGCGACTGATAAGAGGGAAATCATGGATGGCTCAGGCGGAGGATACGATCAGACAGGTGTGCCCCTTGGAGAACATTAGGCGTGGAGAGGAGTGGGTCAGAGTGCCAGCGGAGCAGTCAGACTTGTGCAGAGTTATAATCACATTAAGCCGGGAGTGCAGGGAGTGGCCAGCAGGGGCCACGGAAGTGGAAATCCAGCAACTAATTCAGGACAATGCTCACTCGGGTGATGTGATTATCTACACAGATGGTTCGGTGTCAAGAGGTGAGAGAAGTGGCTGGGGGTTCATAGCCAAAGCTAATGGTCGCTGTTTGGGGCAGGAGAGCCTGGCATATGATACCACAACATCCAGCTTAAGAATGGAAGTGGAGGCAGTCACTGCGGCTCTCCACTGGATGGAGAATACGACACACACACACATCGTGATTGTAACTGATTCAGAAAGCATACTGACGAGGGTGAGGACGGGCGGAGTGGCTTGCTTCGCTTCGGAGGTCACGGGTGACAAGCATCGCCTGGATCTTTTCTCCGGGGCATGCCGGTGTGCTGGGAAATGAACAGTCGGACAGATTGGCTGGCTCTGCAGAACTTGGTGGCATATTGATACATGACAAGGCAGACGTGGTTGCGGCCTTGTGGGAGCACGTGCACACCTCGGAGGAGCAAATGGATTACCATGGTCTGGCAAGAATGAAACAACGAGGAGTGACGAAGGGATCTGGCCGACGCTCAACGCTCAGAGGAAAGGCGAGACGGACTTACGGACGCGGTTCGTAATCCCGTATACCCACGTTCGAAATGCAGCTGCGAGCGATTTGGCAGCAGACAACGTTGCGCTGGTTTTTACGCTATGTTATGGGTGCCGGTTGTTCGAAAAGCAATGGTTAACTACTGAACATAAACTTGCCAAGGCATCAAAAACAGCAAACAATGCTGGTGTTGACTGAAAACGTCCTGTAAAGGATATGCAACTAACTTTAACAATAATTTTAAGCTAGAATGAAAGCTCTGGGAAAAGAGACGAGAAAAGGGCGGCAATTCACACAAACAAACAAACAAACAAACAAACAAACAAAGACAACCAACATATTTATATTTATTTACTAAACAAAGTTATCAAAGAAGGCGACGTTAGCAAAAAGATAGTTACATCAGACCTATTGTGCACATATCCGAATCTCACAAACTAAGCAGCAAAAGAGGATAGTGAGTTTTGTGAACTGACGTGTGGCTTTCAAAATACCATCAATGTTTGGTTTGGAATTGCTGCATCCAATCAAGAAAATTGCTTTCAAATGTTCATCAGTCAATCTCATTCGATGTGATGACTTCACAGACTTCCTTTTTGAAAATATTAGTTCACAGACATATGTTGTTCCAAACAATGATGTCATACCAGCGGCAAATTTCTTAAGTTTTGGAAACTCAACATCAGGTAAGCAGCGGTAATTCCTTCTCAATGAGCTCCACCTGTAATTCAACTGGCACACCATTAAGGTTACAATCAAACGGATTCTGGAAAAGAAGGATATCACTCTCAAACCTGTCAAGATCTAAAAATCTCTCCAAACTCTTTGAAACAGTAAAAATGAGAAAGGTTTTCTCCTTCCAGTTGTGCTTCCAACAATGACAGCTTTCTTCGAAATCATTTAATGGTTCTGTAGAGATCGCAGACGAGGAAATTCTTTCCCTGAAGTTTCAAGTTCAGTTCATTCATATCGACCACAATTGACAACTTTGACAGCCAGGTAGGATCTGACAGCTGTGAATCAGCTTTATCTTTTTCAGTGAGGAAAACATCTATTTCGTTTCGGAGCTTGTAAAAACGAAGCAGGACTTTACCGCAGCTGAGCCACCTCACTGATGTGTGATAAGGCAAGTCACAGAATTCAGAATCAATTTCTTCAAGAAAAGCCTAGAACTGACGGTGAATGAGTGCATGTTCCCGAATGAAGTTCACAGCAGAAACTACTGGTTTCAGCACACAAGCAATATCTAAATCTTTCCCACAGAGTACTTGCTGATGTACGATGCAGTGTATGAACAGAGCGCCCGGAATTTGCAAATCTTCCAAATGAGTCCTGATCTGCCCCAACAGACCCTTCTTCACTCCAGTCATGTTTTTTTTCTCTCATCAACTGTAACACCTCGAAGCTGATTCCACCGAAGGAAAATTGTTTGCACTTCCACGAAAATGACTTTGTAATATGTTGATGGATGTTTTGTTTCGTAGTGACGCTGAAGATTGTACTCTTTCAAAACGGCAACACTTTCGCTGCATATTACGCAGCTGGTTTTCTGGTCCTTTGTTTCCACAAAGAAGTACTTTACTCCTCACTCGGCGTCCACTTTTCTTTTCCTACTAGCCATAATTAAGGGTGAAGTACACGGGATCTGAAAATGAAAATGACATTACATTAGAAACATAATTAAAATCCTATTCAAACACAAGAGGTGAGAGAAGTGGCTGGGGGTTCATAGCCAAAGCTAATGGTCGATGTTTGTGGCAGGAGAGCCTGGCATATGATACCACAACATCCAGCTTAAGAATGGAAGTGGAGGCAGTCACTGCGGCTCTCCGCTGGATGGAGAATACGACACACACACACATCGTGATTGTAACTGATTCAGAAAGCATACTGACGAGGGTGAGGACGGGCGGAGTGGCTTGCTTCGCTTCGGAGGTCACGGGTGACAAGCATCGCCTGGATCTTTTCTCCGAGGCATGCCGGTGTGCTGGGAAATGAACAGTCGGACAGATTGACTGGCTCTGCAGAACTTGGTGGCGTATTGATACATGACAAGGCAGACGTGGTTGCGGCCTTGTGGGAGCACGTGCAAACCTCAGAGGAGCAAATGGATTACCATGGTCTGGCAAGAATGAGACAACGAGGAGTGACGAAGGGATCTGGCCGACGCTCAACGCTCAGAGGAAAGGCGAGACGGACTTATCAGATTGCTACTGGTACTATTAGTGTTGGAACTCTTCGCTGGCTGCTGAGGATGGGGACGGAGCACTTATGGGAATGCCCCGAATGCTGTGATGTCGATTCCTAAATCAATCAATCAATCAAATGAAGAAGTATTGTAACGCAAATGTTCGTTCTTAGAGCATTGACATTGCGGAAGATAAACGAAATGAAACAAATAACACCATGAGCCTTCTATCCAAATGGGAGGTCACATGTGGATATATATTATCCTTTGGCACTGAATCAGTTAAGATGTCTTCCGTCATCCATTTCTTGCGTCCTATTATCTTTATTTTTGGGATGGATTTTTCTGCAGCTTGGTTGACTGATTTCTTTAACATTTCCCATTGGTCACTGGCGTCTGGAAATAATATTTCCATATCGGACAATGCATCGAATCTGTTTTTACCTCTACGTTGAATTTATCTTTTATTTCCTCACTCTTCAGTGCTTGTAGATCAAATTTTGTGTTTCTTGGTGAATATTTGACTTTCTTTAATTTTATATGTAAATTTCTTAAGATTAATCTATGGTCGCTGTAGCAGTTTGCGCTTGGTATAGGTTTTGCGACTTTTAAGACATTTCGAAATCTTCTGTTGATGAGGATGTAATCAATCTGATTTCTAATCTTATGATCAGGACTCCTCCATGTCCATAATCTCCTTGGGTGCTGTTGAAACCAGGTGTTTCCAATAATCAAATCTTGCTCTTTTGCCCACTGTACTAGTCTGCAACCTCTTTCATTCTGTTCCCCTAGTCCATGCCCTCTATGCATCCGTCCTGTTGATTTCCAACTTTGGCATTCAAGTCACCCATTATGATTGTTACTTCAGAATTCTTGCATTTCTCGAAGGCTTTCTCTAAATCACTATAAAATTCATCGATGCTTTCATCACTACTGTCTGGTGCATAAACTTGTATGACGTTGACATCAAAAGATCTTCCACTAAACTTCACTAGTAACACTCTGTCTGATACAGTCCAATATCCTTTGATCGATTTTGCTCTCTCTGTAACCATTATAATTGCTACTCCTCGCTGTTGTTTCTCTCCGTCAGAATAGATTATTCTATATTCCTCAGATGTCATAATGCCCATTCCTGTCCATCTGGTCTCACGTACACCTAATAGGTTAATATTTAATCTTCTCATTTTATTTTTAATGTTATCAAATGCCCCATCCCCACTCATAGTTCTTACATTCCAAGTCCCTACTTTCAGTGTTGATATTCTTTTGCACTCAGTTTCCTGATGACGGTCTGGAGTCACCTGGTGCACCTGACTACCCCTACCGGGCGAGGCTGCTCCTATGGAGCACCCATTTACGCCGTTCCTCTGATTATTGATAAGACTGCAGTACATTATATTCTTGGCATCTGTAAAGAAGGTAGTTTGCCATTGCTTTACTTTCTAGCAGTGACCATACTGGTCGATGACCGTAGCCAATGTCTCCCGAAAAAGAGATCCTCTGCCTTCCGTCGTGAAGTTGGATACCATAAAGTACAACTATCTGTCAGCTGCTCTTCAACTTCATCCACCACCTGCACCCTTGGCTTCACGTAACCCTGATCGGGAGGCTAAACGGGTACTCCACCTTGCCCAAGGGTGTCCCATAGATTAGCGGAGGGAAGGAGGCACCCCATCAAGGCATTACTATCATGTTATTATGATATTTGAAATATTCTCTAAGCAAACGTAACTGCACCAGCATTTGGGGGGGGGGGGGGGAGAGAGAGAGAGAGAGAGAGAGAGAGAGAGAGAGCGAGAGAAAGAGAGAGAGAGAGAGAGAGAGAGAGATTTGTTCAAATTGAATGAAATTTACAAACATAAATGACATTTCCTCTAAACGTATTTATCAACATAAACCCCATAGAGAGAGAGAGAGAGAGAGAGAGAGAGAGAGAGAGAGAGAGAGAGAGAGAGAGAGAGAGAGAGAGAGAGAGAGAGAGAGAGAGAGAGAGAGAGAGAGAGAGAGCTATTTGTTCAAATTGAATAAAATTTTCAAACATAAATGACATTTCCTCTAAACATATTTATCAACATAAACCCCATAGACTTCCAAGGTCTTTCGCCGTTAATGTAAGTAAATTTTCTTTAAATTGTGGGTGGCCTTAAGAGGCCAGTAAAAAAATGTTGTTTCCCCACAGAGGGGAAACAAGAATGCCCTGTATGCCGCTATCATTAAAAATACAGTTTTAAAAATTAAACATAAACGTAGAATTGAAAAAGTTGATAATAAAATGTAAATAAAGGAAGATTAAACAAATGTTTTATAAAGAATTTAATAGCTTTTTTCTCACGATTTCAAAAGTTCACTGCGGTATTAAGTTTTTAATTTCTCAAATAAACTTAAAAGATTTTGATGTTAGTTAATGGTATTGTAGCTATGTTTACCATTTTCTTTTTCAAGTTGTAGTGACCTACCTTATAACAATATTAGATGATTATGTCCCCCTACCAAGCGCAGACTGCTACTGCAACCATAGATTAATCTTAGGCAATTTACATATAAACTTAGAGAAAGTCATATATACAAATAGAAACGCAAAACTCGTGGAAGTAAGAAGAAATAACCAAAATAAACAGGGAAACATATGAAGAGATTCCTAGGAAAATTAGGAAGCTATGCAAAGAGGCAAAAGAAACATGACTTGAGGAAAATTGCAAGGAAATTGAACACCAACACAACACCCAGAATGCCAAATTAATGCACAAAAGAATTAATGACATTACTAACAATTAGCAGCTTTCTCCGTAACCCCGAATACTCTCGTGGTTGACGTGAGCGCACGAGAACTTGAAGGGGTTCGAGTCGCGCCAGTGACTTACGAGAGTATGGAGCCGGTCGCTCAGAAAGTCGTGGCGTGCTGATGAGCGTAATCTAGCCTAGGAATCAACATACAGCTGAAAGATGCTGATGTTGACCACAATATCCTGAAACAGGATGGAAAAAAAAAAAAAAAAACTAACAAAAGAACACACACATCAACGGGTTGCCTAAAAACCAAAGATGGCAAAATCATAATAGAAAACGATCAGATTTTACATGCGTGGTCAGATTATGTGAAAGACCCTTATGATGATACAAGAGAAGAACAATATGATCATCGGAATAATAATGAATGACCATCAATTTTGAAGATAGAAGTTCAGAATGCTCTTAACCACATGAAAACTGGCAAGACCCCGGCTACAGATAACATCACAATAGACATGATCAATGCCTTAGAACAGGGGTCACCATACTTTTTTCACGGCGGGCCGGACAACTGACAAAATGATGAGCGTGGGCCGGATACTCATTCTGTACAATACTTGCGCCGGTCTCCGTGGCGAAGGCCTTACGGACGCGGTTCGTAATCCCGTATACCCACGTTCGAAATGCAGCTGCGAGCGATTTGGCAGCAGACAACGTTGCGCTGGTTTTTACGCTATGTTATGGGTGCCGGTTGTTCGAAAAGCAATGGTTAACTACTGAACATAAACTTGCCAAGGCATCAAAAACAGCAAACAATGCTGGTGTTGACTGAAAACGTCCTGTAAAGGATATGCAACTAACTTTAACAATAATTTTAAGCTAGAATGAAAGCTCTGGGAAAAGAGACGAGAAAAGGGCGGCAATTCACACAAACAAACAAACAAACAAACAAACAAACAAAGACAACCAACATATTTATATTTATTTACTAAACAAAGTTATCAAAGAAGGCGACGTTAGCAAAAAGATAGTTACATCAGACCTATTGTGCACATATCCGAATCTCACAAACTAAGCAGCAAAAGAGGATAGTGAGTTTTGTGAAACTGACGTGTGGCTTTCAAAATACCATCTATGTTTGGTTTGGAATTGCTGCATCCAGTCAAGAGAATTGTTTTCAAATGTTCATCAGTCAATCTCATTCGATGTGGTGACTTCACAGACTTCCTTTTTGAAAATGTTAGCTAACAGACATATATTGTTCCAAACAATGATGTCATACCAGCGGCAAATTTCTTAAGTTTTGGAAACTCAACATCAGGTAAGCAGCGGTAATTCCTTCTCAATGAGCTCAACCTGTAATTCAACTGGCACACCATTAAGGTTACAATCAAACGGATTCTGGAAAAGAAGGATATCACTCTCAAACCTGTCAAGATCTAAAAATCTCTCCAAACTCTTTGAAACAGTAAAAATGAGAAAGGTTTTCTCCATCCAGTTGTGCTTCCAACAATGACAGCTTTCTTCGAAATCATTTAATGGTTCTGTAGAGATCGCAGATGAGGAAATTCTTTCCCTGAAGTTTCAAGTTCAGTTCATTCATATCGACCACAATTGACAACTTTGACAGCCAGGTAGGATCTGACAGCTGTGAATCAGCTTTATCTTTTTCAGTGAGGAAAACATCTATTTCGTTTCGGAGCTTGTAGAAACGAAGCAGGACTTTACCGCAGCTGAGCCACCTCACTGATGTGTGATAAGGCAAGTCACAGAATTCAGAATCAATTTCTTCAAGAAAAGCCTGGAACTGACGGTGAATGAGTGCATGTTCCCGAATGAAGTTTTCAGCAGAAACTACTGGTTTCAGCACACAAGCAATATCTAAATCTTTCCCACAGAGTACTTGCTGATGTACGATGCAGTGTATGAACAGAGCGCCCGGAATTTGCAAATCTTCCAAATGAGTCCTGATCTGCCCCAACAGTCCCTTCCTCACTCCAGTCATGTTTTTTTTTTCCTCATCAACTGTAACACCTCGAAACTGATTCCACCGAAGGTTATAGTCTTGGAAAATTGTTTGCATTTCCACGAAAATGACTTTCCCAGTTGTTGTTCCATGCATGCTGCAAACGGACGCCAACTCTTCCGTTAATTTGTATGATTTACAAACTTTATAGACTAGTGTCTAGTTGGTCGTGCGTCGATGTACACTTGTTCCTGCAGCGAGGCGCTGTCGTCATTTGGAGGTGACAGGTTCGATCCTGTTCGGTAACTACTATAGCTTTCAAATTTTATGTTGTCTAGTGCGTCTTCTAATCTCTATTTCCTTCTCTTCTTCTGTGAGCGCCAAATAATACTATGTGTGTTTATTTGTTTAATCGTCTTAGTGGCCTCAACGGTTCTCCCCATTTATTTATTTCAAAACGGCAACACTTTCGCTGTATATTACGCAGCTGGTTTTCTGGTCCTTTGTTTCCACAAAGAAGTACTTTACTCCTCACTCGGCGCCCACTATTATTTTCATACTAGCCATAATTAAGGGTGAAGTACACGGGATCTGAAAATGAAAAAGACCTTACATTAGAAACATAATTAAAATCCTATTGAAACACAAGAAAAGCAGAGGACTAGGGGTCACTGGTGAAGCTACGGCTCATCAAAGGTACATATACAGTTTATAGGTACCTTTGTGTAACCGCACAGAGATGATAGAGATAATAGCACAACGCCGACTGCTCATGGGCCGTAGAAGAAGAGAGGAATAAGAAGACAAAGAGAATCTCATTCTATCTCTACTTCTAACAAGAAAAAACAACGATTTAGAGATATCAGAAGAAATTCAGGTCAGTGTACAGGGAATCAGAATAATGTAATTATAAAGATACAACAACATCTGATTAATAATGCCAATGTCCTAATATATAAAATTCATGATTAGCATGATTAGATGCAATGACAAAATAGGCATCCCCATGAATAAACATACACATGATCATCCTTCACAGTACCATTGATAGTCCATCACAGCATGGGTAGTCATCCAACACAGTACCAGTGATCCTCATCACAGCATGGATAATCATCCAACACTGTAACTGTAGTCTGATAAACAACACCAGCAATTATCAGACAACAAGATGGAACAAAGGTCATTCATTCAGTAGCATGTCCTTTGCAGAACCTCGCTCCCATAACAACCTTCCGGAAAAACTTATAAGAAAGATTTCCCGCTTCAGATACATCCATCTGGAGATCATCCGCCACATCCTGCACCCATCTTCTCTTTGGCCTTCCTCTTCCTCTCTTCCCAGGCATATATCCCTCCATTATTGTTCTCAGGCACAGACATTGCTATTATATTCCTATATTCTTATTTAAACTATGAAGGTTCGTTCAAAACTCACCCCACGGCAGATAATCGTCCATCCACAATCAAGATCCTCTTGGATCTTTTGGATCTTCACAGGGCCTGTCTACCCTCTCAACTGCGGTCTGGAAAAACAGTATCTACGCTCGGCCGTGCCTGAGGCATGTTCGCCCATCTACTTGGTAGTGGCTCAGGGATTTAAGTTCAAACCCTCTGCTGAAAATTAGACATCAGCATCTCTTCGGCCTATGTTGTTCCCAAGGCCAAAGAGGCGGGATAATGGCTTTACTGGGCTGTTATAGGCACGCTAACACAACATCCCAGCATCATTACATTTTTTACCAGGGTATCAAGGAATATGCTACTCCATACTCTTGTAGAGTCGCGGCAGGCGGCTTCATTTGGTAATAGAATATATCTCATAATAAGGTTCGCAAAATTTATAAATAGGGCCACCTAAATAAACAACCTAGTGCAGCCAGTAGGTCTCCGCACGTGTGAAGATCTCCTATTATTCTAAACATAATATTTACATTTAAATTGTATCACAACGTCTCGTGTTTCATAGTTATATCAAGCAAGTTCGAGTACCGACGGCGGGCCGGATGAAATGACGTCACGGGCCGGATCCGGTCCGCGGGCCGTAGTTTGGTGACCCCTGTTCTAGGTGATTATCGCTTGTTTACGAATTGTCCACCAATCTTATGTTACCAATGTCAAACTTGGACATTATCAAAATCACACTTATGCGAAATCAACACCTGTGAGATGAGATGCATGTCGAGACTAAATAAGAAATGATGTTATCACACAGACAGTGGGATCAACACCTTGTACCACATATATTTTTAAAAAAAAACAACAACAACAACAACAACAGAAGATCAAATGTTTTGGCCATCTCGTAAAGAATGCAATACCATCAACTACCAACATTGGCCCTACATTAAAGATCTGCAACGAGAGCAAAGAGGGCGCCCGAGAAGACATTGGATTAACGACATCAAAGACATTGTACATTGACATGAAATAACAATATCCAGTGCCATCCATCGGGTGCTGGTGCGCCAATGATTACACCCCACGACGGCTGACGACAAAAGTGGTATATAATTATGATGATGACTAATTGTCCATGATTCACAGCCGAATGTTAAAACTGGATCTGTGTAACATGCAAGAATCCTTTTTTCTAACTTCTAATTACAAGGACTTATTGCAAGAAATAGTCTTTACTGTAATACAATATATTAATTAAATGTTTGCATATCCTTTACAGGACATCGCTATCAACATCAGCATCTTTCAGCTGATTGTTGATTTCTTTGGCAAGATTACGCTCAGTAGTTTGCCATTGCTTTCTGAGCGGCCGGCTCGTATATCCCGTAAATTACCGACGCGATTTGCACCACTGCTGATTCTCACCGTCGTCACGTTACTTACTAGAGTATACGAGATTACGGAGAAAAGTTGCTAACCTCTAGGCCAGGAAGCCGGCAATATATATATATATATATATATATATATATATATATATATATATATATATATATATATATATATATATATATATATATATATATATATATACACACACACACACACACACAAATAGCCTTCCCCGTGGCGAAGGGATACGGACGCAGTTCGTAATCCCGGATACCCGCGTTCGAAACACAGCTGCGGGTGATTTGGCAGCAGAACATCTTGCTTTAGCTTTTTACGGAATATTATGGGTGCAGGTCGTTCAGAAAGCAATGTCAAACTAATGAACGTGAACATGTCTAAAGATCACAACAGCAAAAATAATATAATATAATATAATATAATATAATATAATATAATATAATATAATATAATATAATATAATATAATATAACATAACTTAATATAATATAATATAATATAATATAATATAATATAATATAATATAATATAATATAATATAATATAATATAATATAATATATCTTCCTACCAAGTCTGTACTATCAATGCCAAACCTGGACAATGACAGAAAAAGAGAAAAGAAAAATCACAACAACAGAAATGAGGCTACTGAGAAGAATACTCAACGTATCAAGAAGAGATCAGATCAGAAATGAAGAAATCAGGACTTAAGTGGGGGTTAAAGCAGCACTAGATTTTATTAGAAAGCAGCAAGTCAAATGGTTTGGCCAGTCAACAGCATACCACAACAAGCAATGATGTACAGACCAGATGGAAACAGAGGAAGAGGCCGACCACGTAAACGTTGGACCGAGGCAATAGCAGAGTCCATGGGAATATCGATACATGAAGCCCATAATCGGGCACTCTCACGATGTGTATATTTCACCTCCACACCGCAAGGTACAAGAGGAACATGATGAGATGATATATATATATATATATATATATACTGGCATTTCACCCATGAACAAAGTAAGGGTTGTCGTGCGCCTGTGAGACTATGTGGAGAAGGCGGGGGTACAGATTGTGGAAAGAATGAGATTGCGGGGGATCGGCGTGGGTTCTGGAAGAATCTCAAAACTGTGATTGAAGACCGGGAGAACTTTCAGTCAGATAGCGGTGGGAATGATTACTAGTGTGACTCTTCGCTGGCTGTTGAACGAGGGCACGGGGCGCGTATGATAATGTCTGGAGTGCAGTGACGTCGGTTTTTAGTTCTACTCAACTCAGCTCAGCGGTGTCCCGCCCTTTAAGAGGCATACCTTCTAGTTACATGTTAATGTTAACGTTACCTTCTTATGATTGGTCATATTTTGTTTATAAACTTAATCTTGCATGACAGCTGAATTCACTCTAAATAGAATAAACAGAATGAAGCGTGAAAGCCGGAAATCCATCAGTGACGACACATTTGCACTGTCCAGTGTTGCCACACGACGGACCTCAGTTCACGGGCGTCGACTCTCAGTTGTTGATCAACATACCAATTTAAGTAAGGCTGGAAGGTCCACCAGTCCCACACCGCCAACAGCTTCTGGTAAACGCGATTCTCTTATGTGAGTAAGATTGTATTTTATTTTGCATGTGCTGGGTTGCATGCTAACTGTTGTGAACGTACAATTTAAACCAGTATATACAAGTTTCATACTTGGATACAAGACCACTGGCCAAAAGATGTTGTCCACCAGGAACCTTGTCTTCCACTAATTTCCTTTCTAAACCATTGTGACGTTTGATAAAGTCAAGTATTTTAATTGTCATGTTGTGACATTGTTTTTTGAGCCAATTTTTTTCGACATTCGGATCTTTTAGAGCGTCTGCGTTTTTCTTTTCTTGATCCACAGTATTGTAAAGATATGTCTGTCGCATTATGTTTACAAGCCTCGACTTTATTCTTTTATACAGACCCCAGAGAGCCGAATTGTTATTTCAATAAATTCTGCCTAAGCATGTCTTATATTAATAAACTCTTTCAATGTTATTCTTTAAATTCTTCCATAAAATGCAGGTGCCATGTTATCATATTCTGTCCGAGTTATCATTTAACTCTTAGTAGTAATCCATATTGTTATTAATGTGTTACTTTAAAATGCCAACTATGCGGAACAAGAAGTGTTAAGAAAAGTGCCATGATTTTATTTTTATAGAGTCAGTTTAGGAAGACACTTTTGTGAGCAGATTAGTTGATTTGGTCTAGAGTGCAATATACCGTTGTGTCTTGTATCAGCAATAAAGGTATACAAGTGACTTCATTTCTTTACAAAAATTACAGTTTACTTATGATTATATTGTACTCTTTATGATGTGTCAATTATAAAATATAGCACACACTATTAACTATGTTTGATGCCTTTGCAACTCCTGTTCTATCAAAATCTCGGTAATTTGATTTATCAACAACATAAGGGACGCAACTACGTTTAGATACCACACATCAACGGCTTACAACCCGTGTCAGTCTATGGCTATGGCAACCCCCGACCAGACATGCCTCCTCCTGTGTCATCTTTGTAAAATGATTGGTGAAGAATCTAGCGACCGAAATTTAGGTCATTATATGGGCCAGGGAAGTTTAGTGAAGAGGTGTTTTTGTTTTTGTTTTGTTACATGTAGTTTTCGATATTATTTGTTAAAATGTACTCAGATAACGCGAGGCATATGTAAAGCTAACATCCAATGATTCGTGAACTGTAAAGAGTCTATTGTTTAGCATTAGTATCTCTTTTCCCAATCCACACTTGTCATTACGCGTGAAGGTGAGCAGAGAGGGGGAGTCCCTAAGAATGAGTGCGAAAGCCCGAGGTGTTGTCTTGATTGCGTCGTAGTCGTGTTTTAATATGCCATTACAACGGACCTCGAAAAATTCAGACTTCTTCTCCAACTTGTATCCTACTATCAAACTCACTTCCTATATTTCTTCGTCTTCCGTCAACTTCTTTGACCAGTGGTTCTCAACCGGTGGGGAACTCCCCCCCCCCCCCTAGGTAGGGGGGGGGGGGGATTTAGAGTAAGATTATTTCAAGATCGCGCTAATACAAGAACCGATTACTTATATTGTTTTTGCTTCCATACTTTACAGTTCTGTACTTCTCGCCCTTCTGAAATTCGCTTTATAACGTAATTAGACTCGCAAATCACGTTTTATGTAGACGTCTAGACTTGTTCTTGTACGTATTATTAAATGTAGCTTCAATTTTTACGTATACTGTGTAGAGGTTTCTTTTCTTTCTTTTTTTTCTTTTTTTTTGGGTGGGGGGGGGGGGGTTTATAGGGAAGAAATACGAAAGTGGGGGGAATGACATTCTGAATATATGGTGAAGGGGTGCATGGGCCAAAAAAGGTTGAGAACCACTGTGTTAGACTGTGTTGGTGTTTATTGTTCTGAAACTCCTGTATTGTAGGCACAGCGTCAGCCAAAGGCTAACTCCATTGACGACTATGCCGAGACACGCATCAATTCTACCACGTTAAATACAATAAAGTTATATTGTCTATGTGTAAACTTTGTGAGTTTTCTACAAATGTAATCTGTCTGTCTGTCTGTCTGTCTGTCTGTCTGTCTGTCTGTCTGTCTGTCTGTCTGTCTGTCTGTCTGTCTGTCTGTCTGTCTTACTCTTTCTTACAGTCTCTCTCTCTCTCTCTCTCTCTCTCTCTCTCTCTCTCTCTCTCTCTCTCTCTCTCTCTCTCTCTCTCTTACTATCTCTCACTCTCACACAATCTCCCTTACCTTGCTGCAAGCCCCTGTGTCTGCTTGTCTCTGTCTCTTTGTCGCTGTCTGTCGGTGTTTAACTGTGTGCGTGTTTGTATGTGTCTATGTCTGTATCAGTCAATCAATCAATCAATCAATCAATCAATCAAGTGTCAAAATGTCCGTTTTACAGAAAACACACTCCCTCCCTCCCTCCCTACCTACCAACCTACCTACTTACCTACCTACCTGCCTACCTACCTACCTACCTACCTCCCTACCTTGCTATTCAGTACTGTCCTGTAACAAACATACCTGTTAAAATGTTAGATTTAACCACAGTCCTCAATGAATCAACCTCTTCACTCTCTGCTAAGTAGAAAGGACTTTTGCTCCCCTTTTGGGATATATAATTGTTTATCTCTGGATGTGAAAACCATTATTTCTCGCTGCTGAATGTATCTTGGCAACTCCTATTCATTTGTTCACTTCTCTTTCACCATCGTTTGGGCGTCAGCCCTTTGAAAAGCAATGGCAAGCTACTGACCGTAAAATTTCATAGAAAATCACAAACAGCCAATAAATGCTGCAGTTGTTTGCATAAATTGCGACGTCATATATAATTAAATTTAAAAAACCACGCAACTAGCATCATCGTCCGGTGCCTTGTCGGCTGGCGTGGACGATCATGCCTCTCCACAAATTACGAGCTCCGACGTCATGGATCACTTCATGTGTAGACTCGCTTCCGTGCTATGACAAGACTGTCAATAATCTTTTCGCGCTGTCTTCCTGTGTCTCTCTTTCCGCAAATCTTTCCGGTTGTCACAAAATGTTCCAGTTTTTGTCTTCTTATAACGTGGCCAAATACGGTGACAGCCTCTTTCTGATGTTTGTGATAAGGTGTCTTTGTGACTCACCTTCCCTTACAACGTTCTAATTGCTCTTTTTGGCTGTCCAATTAATTTTGAGCATTCTTCTATAAAACCAGATCTCCAAGGCGTCCAGGGAGTTTTTCACAAGTTTACTAATTGTCCAGGATTTGCAGCTGTATGTTAAAACTGGTTCTATCTAACATGCAAGAACTCTTTTTCTGACTTTCAAGTGCAGTGACTTATTGCACATAACGTTCTTAATTTTATAGAATGCAGTTTTTGCTTGTCCTATTCTGCTCTTTATCTCAGTGATACATTTTCCATCTGATGTTATCCATGTGCCTAGATATCTGAATTTCTGCACTTGCCCCAAAATAACGTCCTGTACTTTAATTGCACATCTAGACACAATCTTTTACTTTGATATCACCATTACTTCTGTAAGCAACATTTAAAGAAAAAAATGCCATAATCTTTTAAATCTTTACATATGGCTGTGAATTCTGGACAATTAGTTAACCGAAAAAAAAACAATCCTTGGAAGCTGAACAAATGTAGTTTTATAAAAGAGTGCTGACAATTCGTTAGGCAGCCAAATGAGTAATGTAAACGATTTTTAAAAAAAAATTTTAAAAAATCACACAAAAGCAGTCATCATTGTTAGATCGCATTCTGATTGATTGATTGATTGATTTAGGAATCGACATCACAGCATTCGGGGCATTCCCATAAGCGCTCCGTCCCCATCCTCAGCAGCCAGCGAAGAGTTCCAACACTAATAGTTCCAGTAGCAATCTGATTATATGTCCGTCTCGCCTTTCCTCTGAGCGTTGAGCGTCGGCCAGATCCCCTCGTCACTCCTCGCTGTCGCATTCTTGCCAGACCATGGTAATCCATTTGCTCCTCCGAGGTGTGCACGTGCTCCCACAAGGCCGCAACCACGTCTCCCTTGTCATGTATCAATACTCCACCAAGTTCTGCAGAGCCAGCCAATCTGTCCGCCTGTTCATTTCCCAGCACACCGGCATGCCCCGGAGAAAAGATCCAGGCGATGCAGGTCACCCGTGACCTCCTAAGCGAATCAAGCCACTCCGCACGAAGCCTGCCCGTCCTCACCCTCGTCAGCATTCTGAGAAAACATAAACTAGAACGTATTGTGGATTATTTAAAGGCATTTGACTGCGTACAACATCTGAAAATTTGGGAAATCACGAGGAATATGGGCTTTCCATCACATATAATACAACTCATAAGAATGCTCTATCTATACCAACAATCAGTGGTTAGAATAGATGCGAGATATCAGATTGGTTTGATATCATCAATCAAGGAGTCCGTCAGGACTGTGTGCTGTTCCCCTATTTGTTTAACCTGTACTCCGAAAATCTCATCTCATCTCATCATGTTCCTCTTGTACCTTGCGGTGTCGAGGTGAAGTATAAACTTCGTGAGAGTGCCCGGTTATGGGCTTCGTATATCGACATTCCCATGGATTCTGTTATTCCCTCCGTCCAGCGTTTACGTGGTCGGCCTCGTAAACGCTGGACGGAGGGAATAACAAAATACTCCGAAAATATAATGAGAAATGTCAGAGACGATATAAACAGGGAACACTATGATGCCCTAAATATCGGTAGTCATGACATACCAGAGATTTGATATGCTGATGACACAGTATTGCTACCCACAACACAGAATGGTACAGAAAACCCAATAACCTCAACCCAATTGAATAGTGAAAATCACAACTTATATCTTAACATAGCAAAACCCAAAGATAGTACATACAGATAAAATTACTATGGAGAAAGAAATATTTGTTAATGAGGAAAAATTTGAGGTGGTAGAAGATTTCGAATATCTCGGGCCATTGATTACCAACAATGGTGATACAATGAAATAAATTAAAAGACGAATATCTATTGATCTTTAAAACTAAAACGACTGAATATATTGTGTTGTGGGACAGATCATCATCATCATCAAGTGCCGTGCCGGCTGGCGTAGACGTTCATGGCTCTCCACAGATCTCGGTCTTTGGTGTTCTGGATCAACTCTGCTGATGATATTCCTCCATGCCACTGTCTCAGTCCGTCCAGCATCATTTCTCTTGGTCTGCCTCTGCCTCTCTTCCCCTCGATCTTTCCAGTTGTCACGATGTTCTCCAATGCCTCTCTTCTCATCACATGACCAAAGAAAGATGTTTGTCTCTTTCTTATTGTTGTATATAGTGTTCTAGTTTCATTAGCCTCTTTCAGGCAATCGTTGTTAGTTACTCTGGCAGTCCAAGGAATTCGCAACATTCGTCTTAAAAACCACATCTCTGTTGCTTCTAAGTTCTTCCTAATTTGTTCATTTACATTCCAAGATTCGCTGCCATACAGCAAAACTGGTTCTATATAGCATTTTAGTACTCTCTTTCTTACATTCATTGATAGCGACTTATTGCATAAGATACTCTTCATTTTCTGAAATACTGTCTTTGCCTGCCCTATTCTGCTCTTAATCTCTTTTGTACATCTTCCATCTGATGTTATAAGTGCCCCTAGGTATTTAAAATTATCCACTTGGTTGAGAATTTCCCCTTCTATTTCTATGTCACATTTTGGCGTCCCCATTTTCTTTGATATCACCATTGTTACTGTTTTCTTGATATTCAAGGACAGTCCTTTCTGTGCACTCTCTGTTACTACACTGTCCAACAATTGTTGTAGGTCTGTTGCATTATCCGCTACCAATTGGGACAGATAGAACTACAAAAATTAGATTTTTAAGAGCATGCATCTTTCCTATTGCAACATACGCCTGTGAGAGCTGGACACTTACTAAACAAGCTGAACAGCGCATAAATGTCTTCTTATATATAAAAGAGACTGTATGTGGGTGTGTGTGTCCTTTATGCGCTCGCGAACGGTCCATCCGATTGAGATGAAATTTTCTACACGTCTACCTCTCATTCCAGCGCTGCCAACTGTCATAGTTTTGTTTCTTCTTCTTCCTCCTCCCTCCTCCCCCTCCCTAAATACGTACGTAAATATATGATGATGATGATGAAAGAATCCCCGAACCACAACGCTAGGAAAAGCGAAGAAAATGACGTGACTACACAGAATCGTCACACGGCAATCATCATCATCATCAAGTGCCGTACCGGCTGGCGTAGGCATTCATGGCTCTCCATAGATCTCGGTCTTTGGTTTTCTGGATCAACTCTGCTGCTGATATTCCTCCATGCCACGGCAATATCAATAACAATTCATCTTTTTATGTGTAAGGAAGTTATCTACAGTCATGTAGAAGGGAAGAACAATCAATGGAAGGACCGAAATCAAAGAACCCAGACGAGTATGAATTCGGAATGGCGAACTCCCTCCTCCTCTCTTCTCCTCCTCCCTCTACCTCCTCCCTCTACGTCCTCCCTCCACACCCCTCCTCCTCTCCCCTCCTCCTCTCTCCTCCTCCTCTTCCTCCTCCCTCTACCTCCTCCCCCTCCTCCTCCTCTCTCCTCCCTCTCCCTCCTCCTTCTCCCTCTTCCTCTCCCCTCCACCTCCATCCTCATCCCTCCTACTCCTTCCTCCTACTCCCTCCTCCTTCTCCCTCCTTCTCCCTCTTCCTCCTCCATCCTACTCCCTCCTCCTCCCTCCTCCTCCTCCCTCCTCCTCCTCCCTCTATACCTCCTCCCTCCACCCTCCTCCTCCTCCCTCTCCTCCTCTTCCTCCTCCCTTTCCTTCTCCTCCTCCTCCCTCTACCCTCCTCCTCTTCCCTCCTCCTCTTCCACCTCCCTCTTCCTCCTCCCTCTTCCCCTCCTCCCTCCCTCCTCCCTCCTCCTCCTTCCTCCTTCCCTCTCCGCCTCCTCCCTTCTCCTCCTCTCCCCTCCTCCTCCCTCCTTCCCCTCCTCTATCCTCCTCCCTTCTCCTCCTCCCTCCTTCTCCCTCCTCCGCCTCTCCCCTCCTCCTCCTACCCTCTTCCTCTTCCCCTCCCCTCCTCCCTCTCCCTCCTCTTCCTCCTCCATCCTCCTCCTCCCTCTTCCTCCTCTTCTTCCCTCTTCTTCCTCCTTCCTCCTCCTCCCTCCTCCTTCCTCTTCCTCCTCCTCCTACCTCCTCCCTCCTCCTCTCTCCTCCTCCCTCCTCCCTTTCCTCCTCCCTCCTCCTCCTTGCTCTACCTCCTCCCTCTTCCTCCCTCCTCCTCCTCCCTCCACATCCCTCCTCCTCCTCTCCCCTCCTCCTCCTCCTACCCCCTTCCTCTTCCCCTCCCCCTCCTCCCTCTCCCTCCTCTTCCTCCTCCAGCCTCCTCCTCCCTCTTCCTCCTCCTCCTCCTACCTCCTCCTCTTCTCTCTCTCCTCCGTCCTCCTTTTCCTCCCTCCTCCTCCTCCCTCTACCTCCTCCCTCCTCCTCCCTCCTCCTTCCTCCACATTCCTCCTCCTCCCTCTTCCTCCTCCTCCCTCCTCATCATTCCTCCTCATCCCCCTCCTTCTCCTCCCTCCTCCCTTCTCCTTCTCCCTCCTCCTTCTACCTCTTCCTCCCTCCTCCTTCTCCCTCCACCTCCTCCCTCCTCCTCCTCTCTCCTCCTCCTCCCTCCTTCTCCCTCCTCCTCCTCCTCCCTCCTCCCCCTCCTCCTCCTGCATTCTCCTCCTCCCTCCTCCTTCTCCCTCCTTCTCCCTCTTCCTCCTCCCTCTTCCTCCTCCCTCCTCCTCCCCCTCTCCTTCCTCCTCCCTCCTCCATCCTCCTTCTCCCTCCTCCTCTCTCCTCCTCCTCCTCCTCTCTCCTTCTCCTCCTCCCTCCTCCTCCTTCCTCCTCCTTCTTCCTCCTCCTCCCTCTTCCTCCTCCTCCATCCTCCTCCTTCTCTTTCCCCCTCCTCCCTCCTCCTCCCTCCTATTCCTCCCTACTCCTCCTCCTCCATCCTCCTCCTCCATCCTCCTCCTCTCTCCGCCTATCTCTTCCTCCCTCCTCCTCCCTCTTCCTCCTCCTACCTCCTCCCTCCTCCTCCTCTCTCCTCCTCCCTCCTCCCTTTTCCTCCCTCCTCCTCCTCCCTCTACCTCCTCCCTCCTCTTCCTTCCTCCACATCCCTCCTCCTCCATCTTCCTCCTTCCTCATCATTCCTCCTCCTCCTCCC